>KQ989609.1:76787-99231 GCA_001598015.1 Dorcoceras hygrometricum | reverse complement strand
AATACACAGCGACTATTAGATGTGTTTCATGATAGCCGTCATACCCACTATCACATCCAACATACGCTTTAGTGTATTCTAGGTCTTTACTCAACACAATTGTAAATCATTACACACATAATGAAAGTAAAGAATGCCATATAAAAGAATGCGAATATCATATATAAAGATCGTTTGTACAAGAGTCAATGAAAACCCACATGCCACAAGTTGGCTAGTTGGGCATCTACTCTAACAGTCTTATCCTCATTTTTACGGCCCAATCGACTAGGAACACGTTTAGAATATACAGCGACTATTAGATGTGTTTCGTGATTGCCGTCATACCCACTATCACATCCAACATACGCTTTAGTGTATTCTAGGTCTTTACTCAACACAATTGTAAATCATTACACACATAATGAAAGTAAAGAATGCCATATAAAAGAATGCGAATATCATATATAAAGATCGTTTGTACAAGAGTCAATGAAAACCCACACGCCACAAGTTGGCTAGTTGGGCATCTACTCTAACAGTTCGACCAGCCGATGGTTTATCTTGTAACTGCTGGTTATGTCGATGGACTTTTAATCAGCAGCTGTGGGATTTATATATATATAGGAAGACTTGGTCTTCGATTGAGATATCAGATCCCATACTTAGAATAATTTCCCGACATTCGTTCTCTGTTTCTTGAACCCTCGAGTACTGTTTACCGTGAGCTTTTCCGGTGAATTCCCTTCGCTTCCAGCCGTCATTCCTTACGTTTGAGGTAGTGTTGGACTCCTCTTGAGAAGCTCTTCCATTTCATACCACTTTTGGAAGCTGCAGTTGGCTAGTTGAGGAACGCGAAGTTGCTGCCGTTGGTGGATTGTGTAGCTCAGGTAGAACTTCGTTCCTTTGTTGATGAGATCTTGTCCCTAGACTTAGATTAAGCTTCCAGTGAAGTTGTATTGGTAATTATGGTGTTGGTTGAGCGTAGCCCTGCCGTGAGCTTCTGTTAGCATCCCTGAGAATTATGCTTCGTTGTTAGCAGGTTTTCAACCAGATTTCTTGGGATCTTCTTTGTGTTAATTGTTGCATAGAAAGTATAAGGTACGGATTCGAGCTTGTATTACAGCGAGGCTATGGCTTGGATAAATTGTGAGATTGCTGTTGATGGGATTGAAGTGTGACTGTTGTTGTTCAGTACACTGTCGTGTATGATTGTTGTGCATATGTTATATGCTTGTTGTTTTAGTGTCATACATGCATTTGCATATCATCCCATCAGTTGTTGTAGCCTTTGCTTCGTTGTTGTTGTTATTGCTCTGTTCATACCAGGATGCGAGGGCGAGCGGTGATTCCACACTCTCATCTCCCTGCTGGGATTTGTTAGCCCCTATTCACCGAGTGGAGCTTTTGAGCCGACCACAGTTCATAGGTTGAGCAACGGCAGGTTGAGCGTTGATGCATTTGGTATTGGTGGGCGAGTAGGGGCGAGTGGGTGACTCCCACATCTCCTGCACTCACCGTGGCTACACAGATCCTGTTGCAGATTCATTGAGCTATGAATTTCGTTCTTTGGCTCCCTGTTCCGGTTGTAGCTTTCGGGTGTTGTCCTGCATATCATGCATAGCATCTGCATCTTATTCATGCTGTTTATTTGCTGTTTTATAGTTGCTCTCCGTACTGGGTTTGACCCCATGTCCCTCCGGGGCTTGGTTGTTTTCCTTGCCTGTTGTGTTGTCCAGGTTACTCAACTGGTCATGGATCTAGCCCAGCTGTAGGTGCCCCAGGAGGTGGTTAGAGTATCCCAGTGGCATATAGCATATTTATACGTATGGGTCCAGTTAGCCGGGGAGATGCCCTGTGCTTCGTTGGTGTATTTGCGGATTGGAATCTGATACTTCTTTTATGCTATGTCGTTGTTGTTGTGATTTCGTAAACTGGGATTCTATTTTGAGTATCGTGGTATTTTAAATTATATGTTTTAAACCGTCAGGCCCAAACGCAAAAATTTTACCCACTTTTTGATAAGCTTTCGCATGTGTTGTATGTTTTTACTCTGTTATGAGCACGAGGCCTGACAACATCGGTACTATTTTGGGTAAATAGTACATGTTTACAGAGGTTGTTACACGATTACTACACAAATATGGAAGGCGACAAATTTGCTCTGACAGTGTGCAATTTACCTTGTAGTGGAGCACAGTATACGGTTACAAGGTTATCAGAATTTCAAGGGATTTTATTTCCTTAACAGATTTAATGACCGTTGGATGACGAAGTGTATAAATAGCCAGCAGTTTGAATTGAAGAATGATCCTTCTCTCTCACTAACTTGCTGAAACTCTGCCAAATTGCTTTCTGAGCTATATCACATATTGAAGTCATTTTCAAGGCTCACAACTTGAAGAACATTACAGTTCAAGTTCTACAAAGATATACCTTCGAGTTTCATTCTCTGGTTCAATTTCTTGAATCAAGTTTCGTTGTTTAGAAACCAGAGAATATAAAGTCTCATGTCATTGTATTCATTGTTATATCATTCGAGTGAGTCTATAAAAAACGTGCTATCAAAAGCCGTTTGACATATTACCAAAGTGTTGTAAACAGCAGCTGCGACTGCTTCGTGGAGTTAGTGGTGCTAGGAGTTCATACAATTGAGGCTTGTGTGACTGGGTGTGTGCAGAAGGCCTGTACAAATCAAAGCTTCTAATGGATCCTTCCTGAAAAGGAAAAAGGGGAGACGTAGGATATTTATATCCGAACTTCCACAAACAAACTCTGAACCTTTACTCTTACTTTACGCACATATCTATTTATTGTGTTAATCTGTTCACAAATTAATCGGCCTTTTTCCGCACATACTTTGTTGGCCGAGAGATTTTATTAAACTGAGATCCTTAAATCTGGTAACTCGGATTTAAGTTAAGGGAGGCGCTTGTAAAATTATTTTAAAAGGTTTCGAAAATTTGAAAATACCAAGAGTTCATTCAAACCCCCCCCCCTTCTGAACTCTTGCAGCTGTTTCGAACCCATTGATCCTACTTTTGGGACTATCAATTGGTATCAGAGCTTGCGCGTCTCAGTTATTGAACAGTTGTTGTTTGTGCCTTATCGTATATCAATATGTCTACTTCTCACAACAAGATTCCTCTGTTTTCAAGGGAAGATTACGATGACTGGAAGATACGCATGCAAGCGCATCTGGCTGCCCAGGATGATGAAATGTGGGCGGTTAACACTGAAGGGACGCTAAGCCGAATCTAGCTTTTGCTATAACAAATGGCGAGCCTCAATGCCTTGAAAAGAGCAGAAATGAATACACCAGTGAGGACAAGAAGAAAGCCAACCTGGATAATGTGGCCAGGGACATTCTTTACAAGACGCTGGACAAGGACAAAAACATGTTCAGCAAAATCAACCTACGCTGGACAAGGACAAAAACATGTTCAGCAAAATCAACCTACACCACAGCCAAAGACATCTGGGAAAAGCTGACCCAGATATGTGAAGGAAGCGACGAGACAAAAGAGAACAAGCTGACAGTCGCTCAGCAGAAGTATGAGTCCATCAAAATGAAGGATGGAGAAACAATGACAGAGTTCGATGAGCGATTCAGTGCCGTGGTGATTGAACTAAACAGCTTGGGCAAAGAATACAGTAACAGAGAGTTGGCGCTGAAGGTGATGAGAACGTTGCCCAGGGAGTGGGACGTAAAGACGATGGCGATGAGGGAGTCGAATGACCTGAACAAGTTGGAGCTTCACGACTTATTTGTCAACCTCAAAGCTTATGAGTTCGAGTTGGAAACAAGAGCAGAAGCGGGTCCATCTACCTCTCAGCCGATGAAAGCATTGGCAGCGACTACTACTGAACAGTGCTCTCCAAGCACTAGCAAGACTGCTGATTAACTTATCGACGACATCATGTCCCTCTTTGTTAAGAAGTTTGGGAAATTTATGCGAAGATCTTTCAACCCTTCCTCTCCTTACAATAATTTTCATAAATCTGATAAAGCTGCTTTTGATATGAAATGTTATAACTATGATCGTCCAGGGCACTTTTCAGCTGATTGCAACAGGCCCAAGAAGGAAGAAAGATACAGAAGAGATGAAAAGGAGGATCGAATCAGAATGGATGAGAAGAGTGACTACAGATCCAAGGATGATAAGAAGACAGCTGAAAGATACAAAGAAAGATCTAAGGATAGGCGGATGAGAGCAAGAACTGATAAGAAGCCTAGCAGAAAGTAAGATCGAAAGGTGCTGGTTGCTGAAGAAAGCACCAAGATCTGGGCAGATACTGACTCAGACTCAACATCCAGCAGTTCCTCATCAAGCAATAGTGAACAGGAGGATGTTCACTGTCTCATGGCTGACCAAACATCAGACGACGAGGTATTCGACTTCTATAACGTTGAATTTACACGAGAAGACCTTGTCACTGCACTTAATGACATGGTCAAAGAGTACAGGAAGCTTTCTCATTCATTCGAGGAAGTTAAAGCTGAAAATACTGATTTGAAAAATAGTTCAGTAGAACCAAGTACTGTCGAACTTGGTGAAGCTGACAGTTTGAAATCAAATTGAGTAAGCTGAAAACTGAGAATGAAATGTTGAGAAACGAATCCAGTGAGCTCAAAGCTGAAGTTGACAGATTAACTAAAGAAATGATCTCCTGGAATCAATCGGATCGTTCTCTCCAAAAGCTGCAAGAAATCCAAAAACCAGCAAATGATAAATCTGGTTTGGGCTTCAACAGTAGTGAATGCAGTGAAGGAGAAACAAGTACTCAGTCACTGCCAGCATATGACAAGTTCAATAAAATGAGCTTTGTTAAAGCTAGCGTGGCATACGACTACTGTGAGTCGATGACATACAATGATCAGAACCCTTCAAAGCTGAATCAAAAAGGAAAAGCTGGTATCGGCTATTCCACACCTGAGAACGACAAACCTAGATGGCTAAAGAATAAACTGGACAAGGATAAAGCGAAAGCTGGTTCCAAGTCTTTTGTTTCGCACCAGCCGAGGTATCGTTCAAAGAAGGTTTAAGCTGGTTGGAAAAAGGTTCAGCCAAGGAGAGATCAAAGTAATCAAAGTATGAAATCAACACTCAAAAGATCTCACCGCAATTATGCACGGACCCTCACGGACTCTAGTACTGGAAAAACTGTTAAGGTAATTCAACTCTGGGTCCCTAAAGGGGTAATCCGATCTGGACCCAAGTGAAATTGGGTACCAAAAGCTGCTTGTTTGATTGCAGGATCACAGGTACAAAGCAGCAGCTGATGCATCAACATCGTGGTATCTGGATAGCGGCTGCACGCGTCACATGACAGGAAATCCAAAGCTGCTATCAGACGTCACACCACACAAAGGCGCAAAGATAGTTTTTGACGATACGCATACGGTAACACTGTGGGTAAGGGTAAGCTTATCCACGGTAACATCTCTATCTCAGACGTCATAGTTGTTGATAACCTTCGATATAACTTGATTAGCATTAGTCAGCTATGCGACAAAGGTTACACAGTCCAGTTTCAAAAACACACTTGCACGGTTCAGAGTCCAAGTGGTCTGACTGTATTGGTAGGTAAACATTTGGGGAATACCTACATTATCGATTGGTCAGACCAGCTGGAATCTGAGCATTTGTGCCTTGCAGCTGGTTCTTCCACGAACTGGCTGTGGCATCAACGAATGAACGATCTAAACTTCAAAACACTTGCTAAGCTGAGTGAGCATGATATGGTTTCTGGTCTGCCAAAAATTAGTTTTTCTAAGGATAAGATCTGTGCAGCATGTCAGCTGGGTAAGCAAATTAAATCAACTTTCAAAAATAAAGGCGGAAAACGTTCTACCCGTTGCCTTGAGCTCTTGCATATGGATCTTTTTGGTCCTATTTCAGTAACGAGTTTAGGGGGAACGCATTACACCCTTGCAGTTGTTGATGATTTTTCAAAATATACTTGGGTGTTGTTTTTAAAAGCAAAATCTGAAACCACCGACCAGCTGATACGCCTTTTAAAACGTTTACAAAATGACAGATCTTGTTCAGTCAACAGGATAAGAAGTGATCGCGGTACTGAGTTTCTAAATTTTATATAACTTCTTATCTGGAAGACTTGGGGATAAAGCATGAGCTCTCAGCAGCTAGAACTCCTCAGCAAAACGGGTTAGCTGAAAGGAGAAACCGCACGTTAAAAAGCTGCTAGATCTATGATTGCATATTCCGGTATTTCACAAAAATTGTTAATACAGCATGTTACACTCAGAACAGATCGATGATTAATAGGATGCATGATAAGACCCCATATGAGATCTGGCATAGCAAGAAACCTGATATTTCTTATCAGGGTGTTTGGGTGTAGGTGTTTCATTCACAAATAATGGCAAGAAGCATCTAACAGCCTTTGAACCTAAATCTGATGCAGGTATCTTCTTAGGCTATTCAGCTGTGAGCAAAGCGTACAGAGTCTTCAACAACCGAAGCTTAACTGTTGAGTAATCTGCTCACGTGGTGTTTGATGAAACCAGCTTCAAGTCAAACTCAGCTGCAAGCTTACATGATTTGTGTTCATGTCTGGAGTCAACAAGTCTTGAGGAATCAGACGACGACGTGCCACAAAGATATTCAGCTGAGGAAGAACAACCAATAGTGGTCACAACGCATAACCATGAACAAGAAGATCTGACAGGTAATCCAGTAGTCATTGATTTAACTAACAATGATTCCATACAGGGTCAGATCTTCCCAAGTGTACCAGATGCTGGAGGTGTAGCGACAAATGTTCAACCAGACGACGATCAATCAGATGTTGCTCCAACAGACGTTGAGAAACCAGACGTTGCGCAAGAAGTCGCAAGCGCTTCAAGACCAACTCCTGGAGTACCAGCTGCTAGCACAAATCATCATTTGGTATCCTCACCACCAGCTGGACAACAAAGCGCGAGCACATCATATCATTCGGTATTAAGACCAACGTCCGGACAAACCAGTCGCAAATGATCATCAATTGGTATCAAGACCACCAGCTGATGAACCAGTCGCGAGTACATCTCACCAGCTGGAAGCAGACGCGCAAGCCAACAATGATAAACGTCAAATGGCGTCTTCTGATCCAACCGCTGCCATACAGCCAGCGACACAGGGGGAACAAGGAACAAATCCCACTGGACTTGATCTTTTGTGGAACAAGAATCATCCACCCGAGCAAGTAATAGGTAATTTCGAATCCCCTGTCCGCACACGAGGCCAGCTAATGCATGATCATTTTGATTCCGCTTTCATATCTCATATAGAACCTAAGCAGATAGATGAAGCTAGCTGACCCCAGCAGGATAGACGCTATGCAAGAAGAACTTAATCAGTTTAAGCGTAATAACGTTTGGACACTTGTACCAAGACCTATTAATCATTCAGTTATAGGAACTAAATGGGTCTTTAGGAACAAACTGAATGAAGATGACATAGTAACTAGAAATAAATCTAGGCTGATAGCACAAGGATTTAGACAAATGGAAGGAATAGATTTCGATGAGACCTTCGCACCAGTAGCTAGATTAGAAGCCATCCGCATGTTCTTAGCATATGCTGCATATAAAGACTTTAAGGTTTTTCAGATGGATGTTAAGAGTGCCTTTCTAAATGGCGTCTTAACAGAGGAAGTGTATGTTGGACAATCTCCTGGCTTCGTTCATCATACACATCCAGATTTTGTTTACAAACTGGATAAAGCTCTGTACGGGTTGAAGCTGTTGGCGCAGCGGCGGATCCGGATCCCGCTCCCGGGGCGCAACGGAAGAATTAAAAATTTTGCACCGGGAACGGTCAATACATAGTAACAAATGCAATAAAACATTCATTGGATGTTTTAGAGCGGTACCTTGCTGGCGTCTAGGTGCCTGGCTCTGACCAATTTCACAGGGAAACTGGCACTTCAAAGGTTGGCGGTTGTGTTCTCCTAATCCGGTCCACAACTGGAATCACGACTCCTTCGTCAGTCTGCACTAGAAGGCCTGACGAATTTATCACGAACGGAATCTCCTCGTCGAGGTGGTCGGAACGAGTCCAACCACGAAGGCGGCGGCACACGCGGCGCGTGGGATGAGCGGCGGCCGAGAGGAGTTTTGGAGAGGAGGTTGCGGCTATGTGTCTCGGGTTGTTATGCAAGTGTGTGTCACATGAGCCCTAGGCCATGTATAAGTAGACTTGTGATGGGCTTGAGCCGGCCCAATGGACCTGGGTAAGCCCCATTCCCGTATGAACATTCGGTTCATTTCTATCACCATGGCTTCATCATAATCTCGATCGCCGATCAGATCGGACCGATCTACTCAGTTTACAAAACTGAGTATTATGATGCGAAAACAATTTTTCAGACCACCTAGTCCAAAATAGCAGTTTAACCCCTCCAAGTTTCAAGGATAGTCAAACTAGCCCAAACTTTAGGGAAATTGCACTTTGACCCCTGTTGACTTTTAGGAAGTCGCACTTCCTAAATTCCTCCTCCTATGCTCAACACATTGAGCTCGGTTTCCATGCGGGAATCATGAAACCAGTACTTGTGTGACCCTCAATGGTTCAGGGATACAGCTAGCCGTGGGCCCACAACAATTGCGACTCCGAAATCACAATTTCGGACTGACCCATCGGATCATGGTAAAGCGCCTAGCAACATCGCCCAATGATCCCCTAGGTATCACTGATAGTGCCTGCAAGAACCAATCGGTCATGGTTAGCGTACAGTACGGTCCTTTCAACACATATATCCCGATCAGATCAACGACCATTGATAAATCGAGAGTCGCTAGAGATCCAATAACCATGCATACATCTTGGAGATCAAATAGTGACATTGCGTGTGTTACTAGGTAAACCCATTTACCTAAAACACATCTAGTACTCTGGCCAGAGATTTATCACACTATTATCTCCTCAGATAGCATAGGATATCCACGCATAAAAGCGAGCGGTGAATCCTCGACAACGAAGCATCGACTCCTACATGCATCGGGACCTCACCCAATCCCGCCACCTAATGACCCTAAATGAGTCGATAAATGGGTCAAAGTGAGGCACCTATCATGTAGAGTCTCAATGACGTTTTTGAGTAGTGAGGACTAATCTGTATAATCAAGACCTCGGACTTATCCACTCGACAAATGGTAACCACTTGGAAAGTTCGAACGAGGGTAGTTCGATCGATCACCAGGTCACTATCCATCTGCATGCTCAGAACATCACAATGTTCCCTACCAATGAAACATGGTACTTCACATCGCAAATGCTAGCCTCAAGCTCGGGCGGCCTTATCCTCATTTTGACGGCCCAATCGACTAGGAAAGAGTTTAGAACACACAGTGACTATTAGATGTGTTTCATGATAGTCATCATATCCGCTATCACGTCTAACATACACTATGGTGCATTCTAGGTCTTTATCCAACACAACTGTTAACATTATAAACTAATAATGAAGATAAAGAACGCCATAAATGAATGCGAATTTCATAGATAAAGATCGTTATACAAAGAGTCAATAAAAACCCACACGCCACAAGTTGGCTAGTTAGGCATCTACTCTAACAATCTCCCACTTGCCCAAAAGCCAACTACTCATCAGACGCAGTCCCATTGTTTCGCGATGTTTTTCAAACAACGGTCCTGGCAAGGGCTTCGTAAGTGGATCAGCAATGTTGTCTATAGAGGCGACTCTCTCGACTGATAAAGAATACCATAAAACAATACGAATATCATAAATAAAAATCGTTATACAAAGAGTCTATAAAAAACCCACACGCCACAAGTTGCTAGTTTGGCATCTACTCTAACAATCTCCCACTTGCCCTATAGCCAACTACTCATCAGACGCAGTCCCATTGTTTCGCGATGTTTTTCACACAACGGTCCTGGCAAGGGCTTCGTAAGTGGATCATAAATGTTGTCTGCAGAGGCGACTCTCTCGACTGCTATGTCAACTCTAGCCACAATATCCCCGATTATGTGATATTTCCTCATTATATGTTTGGGTCTTTGGTGAGACCTAGGCTCCTATGCTTGCGCAACGGCACCCGTGTTGTCGCAGTACATCGGGACTGGACCAACTCCTTCAGGGATCACGCCAAACTCTTGGACGAAATTCCTTATCCAAACCGCCTCTTTAGCAGCAGCTGATGCTGCGATGTACTCAGCCTCAGTGATTGAATCCGCGATGGTGTCTTACTTGGAACTCTTCCAAGAGACAGCACCACCATTGAGCATGAATACAAATCCAGAGGTTGACTTCGAATCATCCACGTCACATTGGAAGCTAGAATCAGTGTAGCCTTCCAATTTCAGTTCACCACCCCCATAGACCATGAACATATTCTTAGTCCTTCGTAAGTACTTAAGAATATCTTTCACGGCCTTCCAATGCATTTGGCCGGGGTTGGCTTGGTAGCGGCTCGTGACACTAAGAGCATATGCGACATCCGGTCTAGTTGAGATCATGCCATACATAATACTACCTATTGCCGAGGCATATGGCACACGTGTCATACTCTCTATCTCCTCATCAGTCTTTGGACACATTGACTTAGATAGAGTGACCCCGTGGCACATAGGTAAGTGTCCTCTCTTGGACTCTTCCATAGAGAACCGCTTATGTATGGTATCGATGTAGGTAGCTTGGGTGAGTCCGAGCATCCTTTTCGATCTATCTCGATAAATTTGTATTCCAAGAATATAGGATTCTTCACCCATGTCCTTCATCGAGAATCTACTATACAACCACACTTTAGTTGACTGCAACATTCCTACATCATTCCCAATGAGTAGAATGTCATCAACATAAAGTACAAGGAATGTCACAGCATTCTTAACTACCTTCTTATACACACATGGCTCTTCGGGATTCTTGATGAAACCAAATTCCTTAATTGTTTCATCGAATCTTAGGTTCCAACTTCTCGATGCTTGTTTGAGACCGTAGATCGATCTCTGAAGTTTGCATACATTATGCTCGCTTCCAACAGATGTGAAACCCTCAGGCTGCGTCATATAGATCTCTTCCTTAATGTTTCCATTAAGGAACGCATTTTTCACATCCATTTGCCATATCTCATAGTCGTACCATGTGTCTATGGCTAGTAGGATTCTAATTGACTTGAACATTGTGACTGATGAAAAAGTTTCATCATAGTCAACACCTTGCCTTTGAGTGTAACCTTTCGTAACCAGTCGTGCCTTGTAGGTCAGTACCTTACCATCAGGCACAAGTTTCTCTTGTATATCCATTTACACCCAATAGGAACTATTCCTTCGGGAGGATTAACGAGAGTCCAAACTTGGTTCGCATGCATTGAGTCAATCTCAGATTGCATTGCTTCAGGCCACAAATTAGAATCAGCATCAGAAATTGCCTCCTTGAAAGTCCTTGGATCACAGCCAACAGTTTGATCACTTTTATCATCTTCAGGGAGGAAACCATATCTAACAGCAGCCCTAGGAACCCTTTCAGATCTCCTAGGTGCGACCATTTCTGGTATTGGCTCTAGAGGTGTGGGAGACTCACTTGGTACTTCAGATGGTTCTCGAACCTCTTCGAGTTCTACTATCTTGCCTTTTCTATAAAGTAGAAAATCCCTTTCCAGAAAGGTGGGATTTCTAGAAACAAACACTTTTGTTTCATTAGGATAGTAGAAGCAGTATCCAATAGAATTATTTGAAATTCTCATGTATGAGTATTTGGGCGGCTTGCCCATCCATATCTCATATGGAGTCTTATCCACTGTCTTGGTGTGGACATTGTTCAACAACATTACCGCCGTTTCGAGCGCATAGCCCCAAAACAAGGTAGGAAGCTCAGTGAAGCTCATCATAGATCGAACCATGTCCATCAAGGTTCGATTACGACGCTCCGCTACACCATTGAGTTGTGGTGTGGCCGGAGGGGTCCACTGCGAGAGAATCCCATTCTCTTTAAGATAGGCTTGAAATTCAGCACTCAAGTATTCTCCATCTCGATCGGATCAAAGCGCTTTAATACTTTCCCTAACTGATTTTCTACTTCAGTCTTGATTTCTTTGAACATTTCAAAGGGTTCAGACTTGTGCTTCAGTACAAGTACCCATACCTAGAGTGATCATCGGTAAAGGTGATGAAGTATGTGTTACCGTACTTAGTACCAACGCTAAGTGGGCCACACACATCAGTATGGATCAAATCCAATAGGCCTTGAGCACGTTCAGGCTTGCCCGTGAAGGGTTGTTTAGTCATTTTTCCCTTGAGACAAGACTCACAAGTCGGTAGGGAGTTAATATCTGGCGTATCAAACATGTCACTCCTAACCAACTTGTTCATCCTACTTAAGGAAATATGACCTAGCCAAGCGTGCCAAAGTTGTGCTGGGTTCAAGCTATCGTTTTTCCTTTTAATAGTTGTTGTATGTGTTTCCATATCGCGAGTTGAAAATTCTTTTAATTTTTAGGTGTATAGATCGTTTTCGCGTTCCCCAATTCCAATCAAACATTCATTCTTGTATATATTGCAAATCGAATTAGCAAAATGACAAGAATATCCATCACTATCAAGCATAGAAACAGAAATAATGTTCTTTATTAATTCGGGAACAAACAAAATGTTTCTCAATAACAACTTAAAATTCGAAGACAGAAATAAATGAACATCTCCTATCGCTACAGCAGCAACTCTTGCTCCGTTTCCAAGCCTCAAGTGGGTCTCACCCTCTGTAAGACGTCGGCTTCTTGTCATTACCTGAAAATCATTGCAGATATGAGATTCACATCCGGTATCAAGTACCCAAGAATTCGAATTAAGAGACATATTTATTTCAATGTAGAACATACCTTTTGTAGTTCGCAACTGCTCGAGGTACTCCTTGCAGTTCCTCCTCCAGTGCCCAGGCTTGTGGCAGTGGTGGCAAACATCCTCAGACTTTTTTGACTTTGAAGTCCTTGCCTTGGGCTTCTTGGCGGGCTTTTCCTCCTTCGCAGGGGCAGAACGCTTCTTACCCTTGCGTTTGGGCCCTTTCTTCGCAGACGAAGAAGAGCCCATAAGGAGGACGGGCTTATCCTTCTTTATGGTCCCCTCGAACACTACAAGCATGTTCACCACCTCTTCAAGGGTGGCTTCCAGCTTGTTCATGTTAAAGTTGACCACAAAGGGGTCGAATGCAGCAGGGAGTGAGAGGAGAAGCAGATCCATAGACAGCTCATGTGGAAGTGTGATATCAAGGCCCACTAGCTTTTCAATGAGCCCAATCACATGAACCCCATGCTCGTGGACCGAAGTCCCATCGCGCATGCGGCTCGTCATGAGCTCCTTGACAGTTGAACCTCTCAGTCCGAGAGTTCACCCCATACAGCTCCTTAAGATGAAGGTGTATGTCAGCAGCATATACCGTCTTCTCAAAGCGCCGCTGCATTTCGTTTGACATCGATGCCATCATATAGCATTGAGTCTTAAGCTCTTCATCCCACCATTTATTCATCTTTGTCAGCTCCTCAGGACTGACATCGGCAGGGGCTTCCTTCGGAGGGCTCTTCTCTAACGTGTAGAGAAGTTTCTCCGAATCCAATACAATATTGAGGTTTCGAATCCAGTCTTGGTACTTTAGACCAGTGAACTTGTTGCTATCCAGTATAGCAGCAAGTGGATTTTTGATCGAAGACATAGTAATAGCAGTTTATACTGAAAAGAAAAAACAGACATGCATTACTAACTACTCATGAAAAACGCTAAGACATAAAATAAGGTCATTTAGTTTTATGAATTACCCTCCCACTATTTTAACGATTCCACCACCCTCTAATGAAATCGAGAAATCAAGTTTCCTTAGTGGGTACACAGAGTCCAATCAAGCGATCATGGTCCCGAATAATATCAGCCAACCATGACCCTCAAAAGGTAGAGTCCAATTGCACCAGGTGCAACCTCCATGTATTTACCTCACGTCCAGTAAGGGCCCAATAATATGACGCCGATTACTATAACGTGTCAAGATGACCCATCAATGTCGAGTTGTGAAGGACGGTACCCTTAACGTCCCCAATAATATGAGCCAACGTTAAAGGGAGTTCCAACCAACTCACAGCGAGTGTCAATGACGTGTACAGCTTTTCGGCATACATAACCCCCTCAATAAAATGAGCCGGGCCATGTATACGGGTAGCATCGACGTACACTCATCGTTGATGGAAGGTAGGAAATTTTAAACAAATTTAAATTCCCTTAGCTTCATGATCTTATCGAATAGACTTTTGTTTTATCGATCAATTAGGAAGTCATGGACTAACATTGTCTAAGAGTGCCTCCAGATAGTTGGAGGGGCTAAGGCGAGAGCTATGCGGTCCGTGGTTGCCAAGCACGGACCTAGGTCCAGTCCTAGATGAAATGCAGTATGCAATGCAATCCTATTACATTAACTTCCAGTTTTACAAATCTTCGGTCTTCAATATCTTTGATCATCATCTCCACCATGTTCAAATTTGTCCTCCCACTAAGTCTAATATTTACAATTAAATAGCCATGACAAATAGGATACAATTTTAAAAGGGTGGGAACGGGCCATAAACCAGGCCCACTTTGCAATAGATATCAACAATATTACAACCAAAAATTGACAAACCTAGCATACACCTAACACGTTGGGCACGACTCTCGATCATCCCAAAACACAATCAATTAAAAAAATTGACATAAATAAAATAATCAAATCAAATTCGATAATTTTCCAACAAAATCATATTTTAAATATGAAATCATATTTTATACCGGCTTGATGCTATGCGAGCGCTAAACATGCTGATTTGGCTAGAAGGCCAAATCGGCTCAACACACTGGCCAAACGGTCTGATTAGCTTAACTTGAGCTGCAATAGCTCATTGTCCTTGAATAATACGTGCACCGAGATACAGATTGAGTAATGTAAATAAAAACATGCGGAAATAACTCAAACTGCACTCTATCGTTCGAAGCCTATTTTAAACAGTTGTAAACGCTAAAGAAAATATGATATGCGTATGAATGTAAGTGCTGAAAATGTAAAGGGAATACGCTGATTAGTTTATGGAAGTTCGGAGCTCAATCTCCTACATCTCCCCTTCTTCCGCTCCGGGAAGGATCCACTAGAACACTAGAAGACTTTGATTACAACGCCGCACGCTGCAACCTACTCTCCACGACCAGCAGCCGTAAATCAGTTTGAACAACATTGATTCAATATTCACAGTATTTGTGTTCAAACTTCTTTGATTTGAGCTGGTCGCTAAACTTTGAGCTGGTTTCTGCATTTCCCACCGTCCAGCTGATTTATACCCATGTTTATGGCTGGTTTGATTTTGACCATAGCACTTCAAGCTGGTTGTTGAGATGGTTTTCACCGAGCTTATTTTCAAGCTGGTTTCCTTTCCAACTGTTCTTCGAGCTGGTCGCTTCTTCATCACGCTGTAATGCTTCAAGCTGGTGAACCGATTGGGTGTCCTCTATCATCTGGTTGTCCTTAGCTGGATCAGCTCGGGCGTCCCCTCACTGTACAAGCTAAGTTGTCCTGTGCTAGACCAGCTTGGGCGTCCCCTTACTGTTCTAGCTTGGACTACTCCTCCATCTACATCGCTATCTGCTCTTCAATCAATCTGCCATCAGTGCTTTGTTCCAGCTTGCAGGGTCCGGGATGTGTTTGCATATTTTCACCCGAGACCGGTGCTACTCCCTTCGAAACGGTCCAACGAGAACAACTCATCGAACTTTGTTCGATGACCTAAGCTGCTTTTCGGCCAAATTACTTCATTTAGGCCTTCAAAAACGCGTTTTACTTTTCAGCTTAACCTGCGCACTTAAGTAAAATCGTTAGTACAATAGTAGCAGATTTTGTGTGAATCAAAACTTAGATTCTGATCTGTAAAAACAGATCCAACAATCTCCCCCTTTTTGATGAACACGAAATCTGGAAAAACATATGCATGTATGTTTATGTCCGAAAATATTTCTCCCCCTTTTTGTGGGAATCAAAAAGAGTTCGAAATCTTGTCTCCCCCTCAATATTTAAAACAAAACTCCCCCTAAACAAAACATGGGGTTATTTTATTTTTGAAATGAAATGTTATGCATAGGGTGACAGTTTTGTCGAAAGCTTTATGAATGCATGGGAATTTGAAAACAGATTCTATGCTACTCAGAATTTCTCATACATATAGACCGAAGAAGCAACGCGAAGCATTCCTCACTCTGTCCATATTCTGAGGTTTGAAAGACTAAAAATTTTGTAGCACAGACAGGCTCACGAACGGATATCAGAGCGTGAAACTTTTTAACAGCATTTTTCGAAGAAAATACACTATTCAAGAACAACCTGCTCTGATACCACTTGCTGGATCGAAACTACGCGTAATACCTTCTATTGTGTGCAATGCCTAGTTATTCGATCGATAACCAGTTCTAGAAGGTGTAATCAGACCGAATGACAAGACACGGATTTCAGCCAGAAGTTGAAACCGGGTTCGCAAAGATCAAGCTGTTTTCGGAAAGAAGTTGAAACCGGCTTGATGTTATGCGAGCGCTAAACATGCTGATTCGGATAGAAGGCCAAATCGGCTCGACACACTGGCCGAACGGTGTGATTAGCTTAACTTGAGCTGCAAAAGCTCATTGTCCTTGAATAATACGTGCACCGAGATACAGATTGAGTAATGTAAATAAAACATGCGGAAATAACTCCAACTGAACTCTATCATTCGAATCCTATTTTAAACAATTGTAAACTCTAAATAAAATATGATATGCGTATGAATGTAAGTGCTGAAAATGTAAAGGGAATACGCTGATTTGTTTATGGAAGTTCGGAGCTCAATCTCCTACATCTCCCCTTCTTCCGCTCCGGGAAGGATCCACTAGAACACTAGAAGACTTTGATTACAACGCCGCACGCTGCAACCCACTCTCCACGACCAGCAGCTGCAAGTACTCCTAGCTTCTACCAATGCACACCAGCCCCGCAGACTGTGTGACTAACATCACTTCTTTAACGTCTCAGCGCGAAAGACAACTAGACATTTTAACGTCTCTGTCCAAAGACTACAATGGAAGTATTTGATCTGATTCACTCAACTCAACAATTTATCTCTCAGCTCTCAAATGTGAGTGAATCTGTGTGTGAGAAGTTTACAGTGTAAGCTCAATTTTATCTATGTTTCTCACACACTGGGAAGTGCTCCTCTTAGAGCTGGTTTTCTGCTATCTTCCCATTGCTGTGCAGTAGACTTGATTAATCTGTTTTTGCTCCTGCACAACTCTATCTTTGCATCTCCTGCTGCTCATTTATATAGCCACTGTGCAGATTTAATCTGTTGGACACAAAGCGTATAGCCGTTGTAAAGGCTTCTGAAAAGGTTCTGGCAAGATTGTACTTTGTGTCCTTTGCATTTAATGCTTCTGCAGGCTTTGTTGACTTTAAGCTCCCTTCATTTAATGCGCTGCAGCCTTTTGCTGAAATTGAGCTCTGTGAGTCTGTTCTTGATGTGAACAGGACACAGCAAATCAGTTTGAACAACATTGATTCAATCTTCACAGTATTTGTGTTCAAACTGCTTTGCTTTGAGCTGGTCGCTGAACTTTGAGCTGGTTTCTGCATTTCCCACCGTCCAGCTGATTTATACTCATGTTTCGGGCTGGTTTGATTTTTACCATAGCACTTCAAGCTGGTTGCTGAGCTGGTTTTCACCGAGCTTATTTTCCAGCTGTTTTCCTTCCCAGCTGGTCTTCGAGCTGGTCGTTTCTTCATCACGCTGTACTGCTTCAAGCTGGTGAACCAGATTGGGTGTCCTCTACCATCTGGTTGTCCTTAGCTGGATCAGCTCGGGCGTCCCCTCACTGTACCAGCTAAGTTGTCCTATGCTAGACCAGCTTGGGCGTCCCCTTACTGTTCTAGCTTGGACTACTCCTCCATCTGCATCGCTATCTGCTCTTCAATCAATCTGCCATCAGTGCTTTGTTCCAGCTTGCAGGGTCCGGGATGTGTTTGCATATTTTCAGCCGAGACCGGTGCTACTCCCTCCGAAACGGTCCAACGAGCACAACTCATCGAACTTTGTTCGATGACCTAAGCTGCTTTTCAGCCAAATTCCTTCATTTGGGCCTTCAAAAACGCGTTTTACTTTTCAGCTTAACCTGCGCACTTAAGTAAAATCGTTAGTACAATAGTAGCAGATTTTGTGTGAATCAAAACTTAGATTCTGATCTATAAAAACAGATCCAATTATCTCTCTTTTTGATCAACACAAAATCTGGATAAACGTATGCATGTATGTTTATGTTCGAAAATATTTCTCCCCCTTTTTGTGGGAATCAAAAAGAGTTCGAAATCTTGTCTCCCCCTCAATATTTAAAACAAACTCCCCCTCAACAAAACATGAGGTTATTTTATTTTTGAAATGAAATGTTATGCATAGGGTGACAGTTTTGTCGAAAGCTTTATGAATGCATGGGATTTTGAAAACAGAGTCTATGCTACTCAGAATTTCTCATACATATAGACCTAAGAATCAACGCGAAGCATTCCTCACTCTGTCCATATTCTAAGGTTTGAAAGACTAAAAATTTTGTAGGACAGACAGGCTCACGAACGGGTATCAGAGCGTGAAACTGTTTAACAGCATTTTTTGAAGAAAATGCACTATTCAAGAACAACCTGCTCTGATACCACTTGTTGGATCGAAACTACGCTTAATACCTTCTATTGTGTGCAATGCCTAGTTATTCGACCGATAACCAGTGCTAGAAGGTGTAATCAGACCGAATGACAAGATGCGGATTTCAGCCAAAAGTTGAAACCGGGTTCGCAAAGATCAAGCCGGTTTCGGCGAGAAGTTGGAACCGACTTGATGCTATGCGAGCGCTAAACATGCTGATTCGGCTAGAAGGCCAAATCGGCTCGACACACTGGCCGAGCGGTCTGATTAGCTTAACTTGAGCTGCAATATCTCATTGTCCTTGAATAATACGTGCACCGAGATACAGATTGAGTAATGTAAATAAAACATGCGAAAATAACTCAAACTTCACTCTATCGTTCAAAGCCTATTTTAAACAGTTGTAAATGCTAAAGAAAATATGATATGCGTATGAATGTAAGTGCTGAAAATGTAAAGGGAATACGCTGATTTGTTTATGGAAGTTCGGATCTCAATCTCCTACATCTCCCCTTCTTCCGCTTCGGGAAGGATCCACTAGAACACTAGAAGACTTTGATTACAACGCTGCACGCTCCAACCCACTCTCCACGACCATCAGGCGCAAGAACTCCTAGCTTCTACCAATGCACACCAGCCCCGCAGACTGTGTGACTAACATCACTTCTTTAACGTCTCAGCGCGAAAGACAACTAGACTTGTTTAACGTCTCTGTCCAAAGACTACAATGGAAGTATTTGATCTGATTCACTCAACTCAACAATTTAGCTCTCAGCTCTCAAATGTGAGTGAATCTGTGTGTGAGAAGTTTACAGTGTAAGCTCACTTTTATCTATGTTTCTCACACACTGGGAAGTGCTCCTCTTCGAGCTGGTTTTCTGCTATCTTCCCAAGGGTGTGCAGTAGACTTGATTAATCTGTTTTTGCTCCTGCACAACTCTATCTTTGCATCTTCTGCTGCTCATTTATATAGCCACTGTGCAGATTTAATCCGTTGGACACAAAGCATATAGCCGTTGTAAAGTCTTCTGAAAAGGTTCTGGCAAGATTGTACTTTGTGTCCTTTGCATTTAATGCTTCTGCAGGCTTTGTTGACTTTAAGCTCCCTTCATTTAATGCGCTGCAGGCTTTTGCTGAAATTGAGCTCTGTGAGTCTGTTCTTGATGTGAAGAGGACGCAGCAAATCAGTTTGAACACATTGATTCAATCTTCACAGTATTTGTGTTCAAAATACTTTGCTTTGAGCTGGTCGCTGAACTTTGAGCTTGCTGAAATTGAGCTCTGTGAGTCTGTTCTTGATGTGAAGAGGACGCAGCAAATCAGTTTGAACAACATTGATTCAATCTTCACAGTATTTGTGTTCAAAATACTTTGCTTTGAGCTGGTCGCTGAACTTTGAGCTGGTTTCTGCATTTCCCGCCGTCCAGCTGATTTATACCCATGTTGTTGGGGAACCACGGTGGATCCGGATCACGCCTCCCGGCGAGGCAGCGGAAGAACAAAAATTTGCCGGGAGACGATCAATACAATTCAAAGAAACAACAATATATGACATTCATAGGGTGTTTAGATGACTACCTTGCTGGCAACTCGTGCCTGGCTCCGACCAGTTTCTCGAGGAAACCGGCACTTCACGGTAGGCGGCGGTAGATAACGTCAATCCGGTCCATGACCAGAAGCGAGACTCCTTCGTCAGCCTGCACTAGAAGGCCTGACGAGATCGGCACGGATGTATTCTCCTCGTCAAGTTGGCCGGACCAATTTCCGGCGAAGAGAGGCGGCGGCGGCGGCTTATGAGAGGAGGGAAGGGGCGGCGGCCACTTGGAGCTTTTAGGGTTAGGGTTTGTGTCTAATTGTATCAAGTGTGTGTTGATTAAAGCCTAAGTCTATTTTAAATTGACTTAGTGATGGATTTGGATCCGGCCCAACGGACCCGGGTCCAACGGAAGAACATTCGGTTCATCCCCATCACCGAGACTTCATCGTAACTCCGATCGCCGATCGGATCGGACGGATCGACTCAGTTTCCAAAACTGAATACTATGATCTGAAAAACCATTTTTCAGAACCCCAGTGCAAAATGACCGTTTTGCCCCTCAACAGCGGGAAATCCCGATTTGACCCCTGTTGACTTTTAGGAAGTCGCACTCCCCAAGATCCTCTCCTCATGCTCAACACATTGAGCTGAGTATCCGTGCGGGAATCTCAAATACATTACTTGTGTGACCCTCAATGGTTCAGGGATACAGCTAGCTGTGGGCCCACAACTATTGTGGCTCCGGAATCACAATTCCGGACCTGCCCAACGGATCATGGTAAGAGCGTCTAGAAACATCACCCCATGATCCCCTAGGTATCACTGATAGTGCCTGCAAGAACCAGTTGGTCGTGGTTAGCGTACAGTACGGTCCTTTCAATCCATATATCCCGATCAGATCAACGACCATTGGTAAATCGAGAGTCGCTAAAGATCCGATAGCTATGCATACATCTTGGAGATCAAATAATGACATCGCGAGTGTAATTTGGTAAACCCTTTTACCTAAAACACTTCTTGTACTCTGGCCAGAGATTTATACACTATTATCCCCTCAGATAGCATAGGATATCCACGCATGTCTGCGAGCGGTGAATCCTCGACAACGATGCATCGACTCCTACATGCATCGGGGTCTCACCCAATCCCGCCGCCTGATGACCCCTAGTGAGTCGGCAAACGGGTCAAAGTGAGACGCCTATCATGTAGAGTCTCTGTAACGCGCCAAAATCCATAGGACCACATTTATGCATTTTATTGATTTCATGGGCCAAATTGGCAATTTTAAATGTTATGAACTTGCTGATTTATTGATGTTAGCAAGTAAGGTGCGCTGTGGCTGGTACCAGCAGGTGACTCCAAAGAGTGATGCACGAGCTGGTTTAAATCGATCGAAAAATGTTTTAAGGAGGTGAAATGATTTCTTTTGGAAAAGGTTTGGTACTTCACAAATTAAAATGGTTAGAAGCGAGTTTTTATTAAATTACTGCAACTTGTTGAAAGTGTGTCATGCTAAATATTACAAGTAGCTTGCCACTAATCCCTTTGGTATTTAAACCTCTAACGACCCTCATTTTGTTTACGGAATAATCATAAGTTTTGGAGTTCAATTGAATGAAATCAAAGGTTATAAACATCGGAGAATGGATCGCTACTAACTAACTGGGTTGAAATTAGAACAATAAAATCACATTCGAAGATGAGAAATATGGAATAACTCATGCAAAGGTGCGGAAATGATGGAAACTGATATATCATGTCTGCTAATACATCTCGTAGTGTGATAACGTTTGGTACAGATTACTACAACATATCTAATTTAGAAATCTGTTTTGATACAATACAAAAGTGTTCCAAAAAAAAAACTATGAACTCTGGAACCGAAGGAAATAAGAAATCTGTTGTCCACGATAAACACATCCCTTCCATTCTGTTCATCTCCCTCCAGCTTCCTACTGCGGATTACCTGCACTCAATGAAAACTAGTGAGCCAAAGGCCCAGCAGGTAAAATCTGGAATAACAGAAGCAATTCATACGATCGCCCAAGAACTAATACATACTGGAGTCTGAACTTGAACCACGCTTATGAACAGACAAGCGTAAACATAAATATGAAATTTGAATCAAGTATGAAAGCATAAAACATGAATCAATTCTGGGAACATTTTCTTTAAACATACTTAAGAGCTGCGATCAAAATCACACTCGTGCTCTTCATTCATTTTCTGGAAAATTATGACAA
>KQ989609.1:47621-65477 GCA_001598015.1 Dorcoceras hygrometricum | reverse complement strand
TGAATCCTCGACAACGATGCATCGAATCCTACATGCATCGGGGTCTCACCCAATCCTGCCGCCTGATGACCCCAAGTGAGTCGGCAACGAGTCAAAGTGATACGCCTATCATATAGAGTCTCAATGACGTTTCGAGTCGTGAGGACTAATCAGTACAACCAAGACCGCGGACTTATCCACTCGACAAATGGTAACCACTTGGAAAGTCCGAACGAGGGTAGTTCGATAGATCACGAGGTCACTATCTATCTGCATGCTCAGAATATCACAATGTTCCCTACCAATGAAACATGGTACTTCGCAACGCAGATACTAGTCTCGAGCTCGTGTGGCCTTATCCTCATTTTGACGGCCCAATCGACTAGGAACATGTTCAGAATACACAGTGACTATTAGATGTGTTTCATGATAGCCGTCATACCCACTATCACATCTAACATACACTTTAGTGCATTCTAGGTCTTTACTCAACACAATTGTTAATCATTATACAACACAATGAAAGTAAAGAACGCCATATAAATAAATGCGAATATCATATATAAAGATTGTTATACACAAGAGTCTATAAACCCACACGCCATAAGTTGGCTACTTGGGCATCTACTCTAACACATGTTTCGGGCTGGTTTGATTTTGACCATAGCACATCAAGCTGGTTGCTGAGCTGGTTTTCACCGAGCTTATTTTCCAGCTGGTTTCCTTCCCAGCTGGTCTTCGAGCTGGTCGCTTCTTCATCACGTTGTACTGCTTCAAGCTAGTGAACTAGATTGGGTGTCCTCTACCATCTGGTTGTCCTTAGCTGTATCAGCTCGGGCGTCCCCTCACTGTACCAGCTAAGTTGTCCTATGATAGACCAGCTTGGGCGTCCCCTTACTGTTCTAGCTTGGACTACTCCTCCATCTGCATCGCTATCTGCTCTTCAATCAATCTTCCATCAGTTCTTTGTTCCAGCTTGCAGGGTCCGGGATGTGTTTGCATATTTTCACCCGAGACCGGTGCTACTCCCTCCGAAACGGTCCAACGAGCACAACTCATCGAACTTTGTTCGATGACCTAAGCTGCTTTTCGGCCAAATTCCTTCATTTAGACCTTCAAAAACGAGTTTTACTTTTCAACTTAACCTGCGCACTTAAGTAAAATCGTTAGTACAATAGTAGCAGATTTTGTGTGAATCAAAACTTAGATTCTGATCTGTAAAAACAGATCCAACAATCTCCCCCTTTTTCATCAACACAAAATCTGGATAAACATATGCATGTATGTTTATGTTCGAAAATATTTCTCCCCCTTTTTGTGGGAATCAAAAAGAGTTCGAAATCTTGTCTCCCCCACAATATTTAAAACAAAACTCCCCCTCAACAAAACATGGGGTTATTTTATTTTTGAAATGAAATGTTATGCATAGGGTGACAGTTTTGTCAAAAGCTTTATGAATGCATGGGTTTTTGAAAACAGACTCTATGCTACTCAGAATTTCTCATACATATAGACCGAAGAAGCAACGCGAAGCATTCCTCACTCTGTCCATATTCTAAGTTTTAAAGACTAAAAATTTTGTAGCACAGACAGGCTCACGAACGGATATCAGAGAGTGAAACTGTTTAACAGCATTTTTCGAAGAAAATGCACTATTGAAAAACAACCTGCTCTGATACCACTTGTTGGATCGAAACTATGCGTAATAACTTCTATTGTGTGCAATGCCTAGTTATTAGACCGATAACCAGTGCTAGAAGTTGTAATCAGACCGATGACAAGACGCGGATTTCAGCCAGAAGTTGAAACCGGGTTCGCATAGATCAAGCTGGTTTCGGCAAGAAGTTGAAACCGGCTTGATGCTATGCGAGCGCTAAACATGCTGAATCGGCTAGAAGGCCAAATCGGCTCGACACACTGGCCGAACGGTCTGATTAGCTTAACTTGAGCTACAATAGCTCATTGTCCTTGAATAATACGTGCACCGAGATACAGATTGAGTAATGTAAATAAAACATGCGGAAATAACTCAAACTGCACTCTATCGTTCGAAGCCTACTTTAAACAGTTGTAAACGCTAAAGAAAATATGATATGCGTATGAATGTACGTGCTGAAAATGTAAAGGGAATACGTTGATTTGTTTATGGAAGTTCGGAGCTCAATCTCCTACATCTCCCCTTCTTCCGCTCCGGGAAGGATCACTAGAACACTAGAAGACTTTGATTACAACGCCGCACGCTGCAACCCACTCTCCACGACCAGCAGCCGCAGAACTCCTAGCTTCTACCATTGCACACCAGCCCCGCAGACTGTGTGACTAACACGACTTCTTTAACGTCTCAGCGCGAAAGACAACTAGACTTGTTTAACGTATCTGTCCAAAAACTACAATGGAAGTATTTAATCTGATTCACTCAACTCAACAATTTAGCTCTCAGCTCTCAAATGTGAGTGAATCTGTGTGTGAGAAGTTTACAGTGTAAGCTCACTTTTATCTATGTTTCTCACACACTGGGAAGTGCTCCTCTTCGAGCTGGTTTTCTGCTATCTTCCCATGGTTGTGCAGTAGACTTGATTAATCTGTTTTTGCTCCTGCACTACTCTATCTTTGCATCTTCTGCTGTTCATTTATATAGCCACTGTGCAGATTTAATCCGTTGGACACAAAGCATATAGCCGTTGTAAAGGCTTCTGAAAAGGTTCTGGCAAGATTGTACTTTGTGTCCTTTGCATTTAATGCTTCTGCAGGCTTTGTTGACTTTAAGCTCCCTTCATTTAATGCCCTGCAGCCTTTTACTGAAATTGAGCTCTGTGAGTCTGTTCATGATGTGAACAGGACGCAGCAAATCAGTTTAAACAACATTGATTCAATCTTCACAGTATTTATGTTCAAACTGCTTTGCTTTGAGCTGGTCGCTGAACTTTGAGCTGGTTTCTGCATTTCCCGCCGTCCAGCTGATTTATACCCATGTTTCGGGCTGGTTTGATTTTTACCATAGCACTTCAAGCTGGTTGCCGAGCTGGTTTTCACCGAGCTTATTTTCCAGCTGGTTTCCTTCCCAGCTGGTCTTCGAGCTGGTCGCTTCCTCATCACACTTTACTGCTTCAAGCTGGTGAACCAGATTGGGTGTCCTCTACCATCTGGTTGTCCTTAGCTGGATCAGCTCGGGCGTTCCCTCACTGTACCAGCTAAGTTGTCCTATGCTAGACCAGCTTGGGCGTCCCCTTACTGTTCTAGCTTGGACTACTCCTCCATCTGCATCGCTATCTGCTCTTCAATCAATCTGCCATCAGTGCTTTGTTCCAGCTTGCAGGGTCCGGGATGTGTTTGCATATTTTCACCCGAGACTGGTGCTACTCCCTCCAAAACGGTCCAACGAGCACAACTCATCGAACTTTGTTCGATGACCTAAGCTGCTTTTTCGGTCAAATTCCTTCATTTAGGCCTTCAAAAACCCGTTTTACTTTTCTGCTTAACCTGCGCACTTAAGTAAAATCGTTAGTACAATAGTAGCAGATTTTGTGTGAATCAAAAATTAGATTCTGATCTGTAAAAACAGATCCAACAATCTCCCCCTTCTTGATCAACCCAAAATCTGGATAAACATATGCATGTATGTTTATGTTCGAAAATATTTCTCCCCCTTTTTGTGGGAATCAAAAAGAGTTCGAAATCTTGTCTCCCCATCAATATTAAAAACAAAACTCCCCCTCAACAAAACATGGGGTTATTTTATTTTTGAAATGAAATGTTATGCATAGGGTGACAGTTTTGTCGAAAGCTTTATGAATTCATGGGATTTTGAAAACAGAGTCTATGCTACTCAGAATTTCTCATACATATAGACCGAAGAAGCAACGCGAAGCATTCCTCACTCTGTCCATATTCGTAGGTTTGAAAGGCTAAAAATTTTGTAGCACAGACAGGCTCACGAAAGGATATCAGAGCGTGAAACTGTTTAACAGCATTTTTCGAAGAAAATGCACTATTCAAGAACAACCTGCTCTGATACCACTTGTTGGATCGAAACTACGCGTAATACCTTCTATTGTGTGCAATGCCTAGTTATTCGACCGATAACCAGTGCTAGAAGGTGTAATCAGACCGAATGACAAGACGCGTATTTTAGCCAGAAGTTGAAACCGGGTTCGCATAGATCAAGCTGGTTTCGGCGAGAAGTTGAAACCGGCTTGATGCTATGCGAGCGCTAAACATGCTGAATCGGATAGAATGCCAAATCGGCTCGACACAATGGCCGAATGGTCTGATTAGCTTAACTTGAGCTGCAATAGCTCATTGTCCTTGAATAATACGTGCACCGAGATACAGATTGAGTAATGTAAATAAAACATGCGGAAATAACTCAAACTGCACTCTATCGTTCGAAGCCTACTTTAAACAGTTGTAAACGCTAAAGAAAATATGATATGCGTATGAATGTAAGTGCTGAAAATGTAAAGGGAATACGTTGATTTGTTTATGGAAGTTCGGAGCTCAATCTCCTACATATCCCTTCTTCCGCTCCGGGAAGGATCCACTAGAACACTAGAAGACTTTGATTAAAATGCCGCACGCTGCAACCCACTCTCCACGACCAGCAGCCGTAAGAACTCCTAGCTTCTACCAATGCACACCAGCCCCGCAGAATGTGTGACTAACACTACTTCTTTAACGTCTCAGCGCGAAAGACAACTAGACTTGTTTAACGTCTCTGTCCAAAGACTACAATGGAAGTATTTGATCTGATTCACTCAACTCAACAATTTATCTCTCAGCTCTCAAATGTGAGTGAATCTGTGTGTGAGAAGTTTACAGTGTAAGCTCACTTTTATCTATGTTTCTCACACACTGGGAAGTGCTCCTCTTCGAGCTGGTTTTCTGCTATCTTCCCATTGTTGTGCAGTAGACTTGATTAATCTGTTTTTTCTCCTGCACAACTCTATCTTTGCATCTTCTGCTGCTCATTTATATAGCCACTGTGCAGATTTATCCGTTGGACACAAAGCATATAGCCGTTGTAAAGGCTTCTGAAAAGGTTCTGGCAAGATTGTACTTTGTGTCCTTTGCATTTAATGCTTCTGCAGGCTTTGTTGACTTTAAGCTCCCTTCATTTAATGCGCTGCAGCCTTTTGCTGAAATTGAGCTCTGTGAGTCTGTTCTTGATCTGAAGAGGACGTAGAAAATCAGTTTGAACAACAATGATTCAATAGTCACAGTATTTGTGTTCAAACTGCTTTGCTTTGAGCTGGTCGCTGAACTTTGAGCTGGTTTCTGCATTTCCCGCCTTCCAGCTGATTTATACCCATGTTTCGGGCTGGTTTGATTTTGACCATAGCGCTTCAAGCTGGTTGCTGAGCTGGTTTTCATCGAGCTTATTTTCCAGCTGGTTTCCTTCCCAGCTGGTCTTCGAGCTGGTCGCTTCCTCATCACACTGTACTGCTTCAAGCTGGTGAACCAGATTGGGTGTCCTCTACCATCTGGTTGTCCTTTGCTGGATCAGCTCGGGCGTTCCCTCACTGTACCAGCTAAGTTGTCCTATGCTAGACCAGCTTGGGCGTCCCCTTACTGTTCTAGCTTGGACTACTCCTCCATCTGCATCGCTATCTGCTCTTCAATCAATCTGCCATCAGTGCTTTGTTCCAGCTTGCAGGGTCCGGGATGTGTTTGCATATTTTCACCCGAGACCGGTGCTACTCCCTCCAAAACGGTCCAACGAGCACAACTCATCGAACTTTGTTCGATTACCTAAGCTGCTTTTCGGCCAAATTCCTTCATTTAGGCCTTCAAAAACGCGTTTTACTTTTCTGCTTAACCTGCGCACTTAAGTAAAATCGTTAGTACAATAGTAGCAGATTTTGTGTGAATCAAAAATTAGATTCTGATCTGTAAAAACAGATCCAACAATCTCTCAATATTTAAAACAAAACTCCCCCTCAACAAAACATGGGGTTATTTTATTTTTGAAATGAAATGTTATGCATAGGGTGACAGTTTTGTCGAAAGCTTTATGAATGCATGGGAATTTGAAAACAGATTCTATGCTACTCAGAATTTCTCATACATATAGACCGAAGAAGCAACGCGAAGCATTCCTCACTCTGTCCATATTCGTAGGTTTGAAAGACTAAAAATTTTGTAGCACAGACAGGCTCACGAACGGATATCAGAGAGTGAAACTGTTTAACAGCATTTTTCGAAGAAAATGCACTATTCAAGAACAACCTGCTCTGATACCACTTGTTGGATCGAAACTACGCGTAATATCTATTGTGTGCAATGCCTAGTTATTCGACCGATAACCAGTGCTAGAAGGTGTAATCAGACCAAATGACAAGACGCAGATTTCATCCAGAAGTTGAAACTGGATTCACAAAGATCAAGCTGGTTTCTACGATAAGTTGAAACCGGTTTGATGCTATGCGAGCGCTAAACATGCTAATTCGGCTAGAAGGCCAAATCGGCTCGACACACTGGCCGAACGGTCTGATTAGCTTAACTTGAGCTGCAATAACTCATTGTCCTTGAATAATACGTGCACCGAGATACAGATTGAGTAATGTAAATAAAACATGCGGAAATAACTCAAACTGCACTCTATCGTTCGAAGCCTATTTTAAACAGTTGTAAACGCTAAAGAAAATATGATATGCGTATGAATGTAAGTGCTGAAAATGTAAAGGGAATACGCTGATTTGTTTATGGAAGTTTGGAGCTCAATCTCCTACATCTCCCCTTCTTCCGCTTCGGGAAGGATCCACTAGAACACTAGAAGACTATTAAAACGCCGCACGCTGCAACCCACTCTCCACGACCAGCAGCTGCAAGAACTCCTAGCTTCTACCAATGCACACCAGTCCCGCAGACTGTGTGACTAACACCACTTCTTTAACGTCTCAGCGCGAAAGACAACTAGACTTGTTTAACGTCTCTGTCCAAAGACTACAATGGAAGTATTTGATCTGATTCACTCAACTCAACAATTTAGCTCTCATCTCTCAAATGTGAGTGAATCTGTATGTGAAAGTTTACAGTGTAAGCTCACTTTTATCTATGTTTCTAACACACTGGTAAGTGCTCCTCTTCGAGCTGGTTTTCTGCTATCTTCCCATGGTTGTGCAGTAGACTTGATTAATCTATTTTTGCTCCTGCACAACTCTATCTTTGCATCTTATGCTGCTCATTTATATAGCCACTGTGCAGATTTAATCCGTTGGACACAAAGCATATAGCCGTTGTAAAGGCTTCCGAAAAGGTTCTGGCAAGATTCTACTTTGTGTCCTTTTCATTTAATGCTTCTGCAGGCTTTGTTGACTTTAAGCTCACCATCATTAATGCGCTGCAGCATTTTGCTGAAATTGAGCTCTGTGAGTCTGTTCTTGATGTGAAGAGGACGCAACAAATCAGTTTGAACAACATTGATTCAATCTTCACAGTATTTGTGTTCATTTGTGTCCTTTTTCATTTAATGCTTCTGCAGGCTTTGTTGACTTTAAGCTCACCATCATTAATGCGCTGCAGCATTTTTGCTGAAATTGAGCTCTGTGAGTCTGTTCTTGATGTGAAGAGGACGCAACAAATCAGTTTGAACAACATTGATTCAATCTTCACAGTATTTGTGTTCAAACTGCTTTGCTTTGAGCTGGTCGCTGAACTTTGAGCTGGTTTCTGCATTTCCCGCCGTCCAGCTGATTTATACCCATGTTTCGGGCTCGTTTGATTTTGACCATAGCACTTCAAGCTGGTTGCTGAGCTGGTTTTCACCGAGCTTATTTTCCAGCTGGTTTCCTTCCCATCTGGTCTTCGAGCTGGTCGCTTCTTCATCATGCTGTACTGCTTCAAGCTGATGAACCAGATTGGGTGTCCTCTACCATCTGGTTTTCCTTAGCTGGATCAGCTCGGGCGTCCCCTCACTATACCAGCTAAGTTGTCCTATGCTAGACCAGCTTGGGCGTCCCCTTACTGTTCTAGCTTGGACTACTCCTCCATCTGCATCGCTATCTGCTCTTCAATCAATCTGCCATCAGTGCTTTGTTCCAGCTTGCAGGGTCCGGGATGTGTTTGCATATTTTCACCCGAGACCGGTGCTACTCCCTCCGAAACGGTCCAACGAGCACAACTCATCGAACTTTGTTCGATTGATCTAAGCTGCTTTTCGGCCAAATTCCTTCATTTAGGCCTTCAAAAACGCGTTTTACTTTTCAGCTTAACCTGCGCACTTAAGTAAAATCGTTAGTACAATAGTAGCAGATTTTGTGTGAATCAAAACTAAGATTCTGATCTGTAAAAACAGATCCAACAGAGGACCCGAGGTGAAGCCCCCCATATCGAAGAAAGCCATGATTCTTGTGGCGTGGTGTGCCAGACACTGATAGAGCTCGGATTTGTGTTCCCCGATGAAGACCACGATCCGTGTGAATTCATCCTCAGCCCTTGATTAGTTCCAGGTGGACGGTCATGATGAATCCTAGCCCGGGTTTCGAGGAGTCGATTAGAGTTCCCGAGGTGATCTGAGCCGCTCACAAAAAGTGGGAAATCTGACGGTCGAAGAGTTCTCGGAGATTCCTATAAATAGATAGTGTTTCCCTTTCATTCTCACCTTTGCTTTCTTTCAGCGTCGAAACTCTGCCGAAATTTCCACCCGTTCCCGAGCTAGTTTTACTGTCTCCCGACCTCTTGTAAGTTTTTCACAATTCGTTATCTTTTTATAGAAATGTCTTCCCCTAATAGTAGCATCATTAGGGATGTAGCGGAGTCGATAGATTTTCCCTCGACCTCTAAGACTAGTCGTAGAGAAGAGGGGATCTCGAGCTTAGCAGACCCCCACAGGGCCAGGATACTTAGAATAGACCAAGACGAAGTGAGGTTAGCTGCCCAGGGTTGTACCTGGTATGAGATTAAAGCCTATACCCTTAGAGAATTAGATATTCTCTCAATTAAGGACAAGGGAGGGATATCCGAGCTATTCGAGGTGGTAGTTCCCCGAGTCGAAGCCTGAGCTCATTGACCCTCGGTCGGCTTCCACACGTTTTACGTAAACCAAATAAAACGGGGTCTCAGGTTTCCCATTCCCAAGTTTATCACCAGCTTGTGTGACCACCTCGGGGTCAGCCCTAGCCAGTTCACCCCGAACTCCTTTAGCTCTCTGCTTTCCCTAGGGATTTTACTGAAGTTTTTTAGAATCCCCCTCTCGACCTACACCTTAATGCGGCTAGTTCAAATCAACAGGTTAGGCCCCGGGAAGTTTTACATCTCTAACCAGTGTGTAGGCGGTAACCCGAGCTCACATAAAGGGTGGATGAGCAGATACTTTTTCATTAAGCGTATTTCAAGTCGGGAGAATCCGTGGAATTGTAACATGTCGTGGTGAGATAACGCCCGTACTCAGCCTCCCCCGACTCCCGAGCATACCCCCGACCTAACCAAACTTCTAGAGGTCACGAGAGAGAAGTGTTTTGATGCTCAAATGTTGATCGAGGAAGATCTACTGTGCCATTTTAGATTTAGTCCAAAAAGAGTTCAGCTGGTTGGGGATTTAGGTATCTCCATTGTCTTTTTGTGCTGCCCTTGTTGTTCCTGAGATTTGATCTGTTAACTTGTGTTTTACCTCTGCAGACGACAGGATGTCAAAAGCTGAGATGATGAAAGCTCTGAAGGAAAGAAAAGACGACCCGAAAGGAGCCTCCAGTTCTCTAGACAAAGGAAAGAGGAAAGCCACGGCGGAGGGAGGAGAAAGGCGCAAAAAACACCATCACGAGAAGACCCCCGAGCCTATTCGGGAAACGATTTTGGAGAGTCCAATCACTGAACCACTGGGTACGAAGGATACAGCTCCCGAGCAGCAATCTACCGAGGCGTACGTGCTGCTAGACACCTCGGCCCTCTCCTTCGTGGCCAAGCCCTCCGGCTCCATCTCCCTAGATTTCACCCGACGCTTAATTCCCGACCAAGACTATTACGTGGTGAAGGGAGTTCCCGACATTGCAGCCCTTGAGGCTTCAAGCCTCCATTTTATGCAGGTATACCACGGTTTGAGCTCTTACCGGTTGATCCCGATGTATATACTAATTTTTGCATTTGTACAGCCCTGGTGTGGAGTGGTGAGGTGGCGAATCTACTTACAGCATAACGGAAGGAGGTTGCAAGGACCCAGCGTTCGGTGAAACAGCTCGAGAATATACGATCTCAGCAAGGCAAGGAGAAAGAATCGATGCTGCTCGATCTAAAGCCACCCGAGCTGAAGCCCAGTCATCCCAGGCTCGAGCCTACTCTTCGAGGAGGAGAACAAAACTCTCCAGGCTGAGGTGGAGAGGTTGAAGGGCGAGGCGGGAGACTCCTGGAAGCGTGAGAAGGAAAAGTTCTTGTTTTCCAAAGAATTCAAATTTTTATGCTCGGGGAGAGCCTCGGTCTTCTTTGAGAAGGGTTTCGACGGGTGTTTATCCCAATTCAGGGCTAACGGTTACACTGAGGAAGAACACCGGCCCTTTTCCTTGACGTTGAGCAAGCACTGGCAGATATGCCCGATGACGAAATCTCGGAAGAGGGCGGCTCAGATCGGGAAGGGGTTCCTCCAGCTTGACGCCTTTATTTCCCCTATGTACCCCGAACTGCTACTTTTGATTAATGAAATCAGCCCTTCCTTGTTTACTTTTGTCTGCTTTTATTTTATCGAATGCAAGATGAACTATCCCGAACGACTTTGAATTAAGGTAACTCATGTATAAAAATCATTGAATAAACTCCCTCAGGACAACTTCACCTAGTGGAATTCGCTTAAGTGTAGGGAGGCAACGCCCGAGATATGTTTATATGCCGAACTCCATTGGTAATCCAGAGTTGGAATTGTATGCCGAGCTGGTCGGATTCGATGTGCCCACGAGAGTTGGAATAGTAATGTCGAGCTGGTCGGACTCGAGGTGCCAACGAGAGTTGGAATAATAATGCCGAGCTGGTCGGATTCGAGGTGCCAACGAGAGTTGGAATAATAATGCCGAACTGGTCGGACTCGAGGTGCCAACGAGAGTTGGAATAATAATGCCGAGCTGGTTGACTCGAGGTGCCAACGAGAGTTGGAATAATAATGCCGAGCTGGTCGGGCTTAGTGGCCAGTGCGGAACTGGGCTTCTAATGCTCAGGTGGGGTTGCCACCCGAGGAGGTGCCAGTGCGGAACTGGGCTTTACTGTCGAGCTGGTCGGGCTTATGTGTTTGCGTAGAAGAGCTACACGAGTGGCCAGTGCGGAACTGGACTTTTAATGCTCAGGTGGGGTTGCCACCCGAGGAGGTGCCAGTGCGGAACTGGGCTTTACTGCCGAGCTGGACGGGCTTATGTGTTTGCATAGAAGAGCTACGCGAGTGGCCAGTGTGGAACTGGGATTTTAATGCTCAGGTGGGGTTGCCACCCGAGGAGGTGCCAGTACGGAACTGGGCTTTGGATAGCATATTCCCGAGCAGGGAAATATAACGGATTCCCGAGCAGGGCCAGAGCAGACAAGAGACTAACAGATCCTCGAGTATGTCGAGATAATAGATTCCCAAATAACACGTTCTCGAACAGGCCGATACGATAGATCCCCAAGCTTTAATAATAGACCTCCCGAGCAGGGATAATCGGTTCCCGAGCGGGGATAATGAACTCCTCGAGCAAACAGATCCTCGAGCGGGTCCATAGAGGATTCCAGTTGCCCATCTTATTGAAATGACTACTTCCCGAACATAGCGTAGAATAATTTCTTGAGCAGAGTGATATAGTATTTCTAGGCAGGATATAGCAGACCCTCGGGCAAGATATAGAGAATAAATGCCGCAGCCAATAAAGTTAATATTCCCTAACCGGTCGGGGTGATAGATTGCTCAGTAAATACAGATCAGACATTTCCCCAAATCGAGTTGACCTGCGCTAAAACATAGTTTTTCCTAAAGCAAAGTATTTTACGGAGTAAGATAACTACTAACCTTGGTTTAACATGCTTGCAGACGAACTACCACCTCAGGCGACGATTTCTTTTTACACCCCTTCGTTCCCGACGAGGGCCCGGGCTAATGGGAGGCCTCACAACTTAGAGCCTTGTGTCTTTGGGGTGACGGGTTCCTAGGTAGAACAGATAATATACTCCGCGCAGGTCGAGATGCCAGATTTCCAAGCTGGTTGTACTCACAGTTGGCGACAGATTCCCAAGCCAAACAAGATAAGACTCCCGAGCAAGTCGATACAAGATCCCTCAGTAGGGTATAATAAATCCTCGAGTAGTAAATAATGAATGCCCGCACAGAGCGGGATTAAAGATCCCAGAGCAAATAAAGACGGTCGTCCTCCCAAGCCGATCGGGTTGACCTGTGCTACAACATAATTTTCATAATGTATTCACAGAGTAAGGCAACCACTGAACTTGTTTTAACTTGCCCGTAAGTGAGCCGCAATCTCGGGTGAAGGTTGTGATGTGATCGGGCGAAGAGTGACCCAAGTGATATGCGATCCCTCATAAGATATTCCAGGTCGGGAGTCGCACTTGTGCTAGCTCTGTAGGTCGGGAGACGTGCTACCCAACTGGATAGGTCGGGGTACACTCTACCAACAGTATCCTGAGCATTTATATACGAGCCAAAGTGGTGGAATGTACCTGTCTGGGTAATTATGAATTTGCATGGGCCTGACATGTTCCGTCATCTACCACCAAGTTACTTGTGCAGGGTCGAACTGTTGTGCTCCACGCCAATAAGTTGGGATGCCGCTGGCCACATTACCAGAATAATCTGGCCCCGAGATCCCGAGGTGGCGCTTCTAGCCAGGGAGATGCGCCAGCGAGCCTATAGTAGGATGGTCTCCCGAGCTCAGGTCTTGAGCTAAAACTTAGCAATATCAGGCTTCTTGCTTCGTGCGAACTTGCGAGGGAGAGCATCGTTCCCGAACTCTATCCTTCCCTCGGCCTATTGGTCGGGCGGCGGCTATGACTCAGGTAAATTAACTAGCAATTGTTCCACAGTAGTCGCTACCCATCGAGCTATCTGGGCCGTGGTGAGATTGGAAAATAAATCACCCCGATTCTTCCGGCATTGAAATATACCCTTCGCGTTGCTAGTTTCTCCGGTACCCTGAGCTCTAATCCCTTTAGGTGGCGTCTTGTCTTCTTTCTTCAACGATTTCCCACATATGTAGCCAAATTTTGCCCAGCCGAAGAGCCACCACCACGTCGGGAAAGAGAGCTCGGTCATCGGGCACCACGTCGGACGTCGGGCCTTGGCGATGGAGATTACTTCTGCTTGATGCCTGCAACCACAGATCACGCGTCAGAGGACGTCAGAGGTGTGTCCGACGAAGCCCCTCCGATGCCTAAGTCAGGCAGTGCTCTAGAGAGAAAACGAGAGCCAGTGAATGAGAGAATGAGAGAGTCCCTGTAATGTGAGGCTTACCTGGTATTTATAGAGGGGCTAGAGGATTTGAGATGAGCATATCTCGGCGGAGATCTCGGACGGGCGAGATCCTCTCCGCGATCTTCGGAGATCTTGTTACGTAACAAGAAAAGTTGTATCGTTCCAGGATTCTTCAAATAAGGAAAGACGTATCCCGATGGGATTCTCCAGCGCGTCGGGACACAGAGCTCGGGAGGTACTCCCGAACTAGTAGTGAGGCCTCGGGCAAGGCTCCCGATCTTGATGCGTGTCTTCAGGTTATTCTCAATCTTGATGGTGAGTCTTAGGGCGTAGTTATCGGGCTGCCACCCGAACTCAATAGCGTAGGTCGGGTTTATATCGTGGTGATTGGTCCTCGAGTCCCGAGGTAGTTTATGAGGGGCATCAGATATAATATATAAGGGTAATATCACAATTTAGAATATATTTAAAGGTAATATATTAGTCTTGTGCTCAAGAGGAGCTCAAGCTAAAATACTTGGGACTAGGGTTGTTTAATGGGCCGGTTCGACCCGGAACCGATCCGGAACCGGCCCATTAAATCCAAACAGAAACCAATATGAAGGAACCGGAACCGGAACCATCCCAAACCCATTAATTAATGGATTGGAGTGGGTTCGATAAAGTTGAACCGGAACCTACCGGTTCTGGTTCCGTTTCCGAACCGGTTCCAAGTTTCGGATCCGGAACCGGAACCGGAACCATATATTTAAAAAAATAAAAAAAAAAGTAAAAAGAGCTCCAATTAGTACCAAGTACCAACGGCTCTATTCCTTTAAAAATGGAAAATTTGCTTTCTTAATTGGCAATTAGCAATTACCAAACTACAATTATTAATTTTTTTTTACCCAAATATTTGCTACATATATGTATGCTTTCTAAAATATTTTCCACACAATCTCATTCTCTATATCTTCATTTCAAATATAAAGTTCTCTCTATATTCAACATTTAAGCCAAAAAAATTATGATGGCTTGATCTTCGAATCGTGGTGGTGCTCGACGCGAACTTCCTCCCACCATTCCCGAATTCGGTGATGATTTTGGGTATATTCCCGACTTCGATGAACTTGAAGCCACTCACAAGGAGGAAGAAGCTTTTGGACTTGTTGGCGATGATGATAGGAATGTTCCAACACCGTCGTCCATTGGAACAAGCAACACGATGGCGTCAACGAGCACGTTCCGAGCGAAACGAAGCAAAGTTTGGGATCACTTTGAAATTCAACCAAAACCAGGAATTGTTTGATTTGTACGCAAACGAACAGAGTACACCGAGCAAGCAGCCGGAGCCGGAGGAAAGGTCGACACAACAAGGCAAAATGGGTGCCCTCGGTTTCTACCAAAATTTCAAGCGGCAAAAGTTCAAAGGAAATCAGTAACAAGACTAAATTTAAATGAGATTCAACTATACTTGAGTCAATATTTTGAACTCCGAAAAACTTTGATGTTTTGGAATGGTGGTAAGTAAATTCACAACTTTATCCTATTCTAGCAACAATTGCAAGAGACAGCTTACATGTTCAAGCTTCAAGTGTTGCTTCCGAATCAGCTTTTTCAATGTGTGGCCGAATTATTGGGGACCAACGAACTAATTTAAACCAGCTACTCTTGGCATGCCAACATGTTTACAAGATTGGTTTGCTGTAGAAAAAAAGAATCGGACTGCTGGAGTAATTGATGAATTTGCAAGCTCAAGTTCCGATGAGGACGAAGAATATTCGAAATATATTTCAATAAATCGAGATGTAATTAAAAAATTTTTTAATGAATTTCATGTTTCAGTTATTTTTATATTTCACATTATGTATTTTTTATTGAAAACACTTAAAAGAAAAATTGATTCACTTACCAATTAATTTGAAAAGATTTAAATTATTTAAAATTATTGGGTACAGAACCGGTTCATCAACTACCGAATTCAGCAGTGGATTGTTCCGGTTCCGAGTTTTTTGCCTCGGAACCGAAACCGAACCGGAACCGGTTAAAACCGGTTCCTACCGGTTCCGGTTCCACTTGATTCGGAACCGATTGGAACCACTCCGGAACCGGAACCATGAAACCATTAAACATGACTACTTGGGACAGTAGTCTTCTAGAATTTTTTGTTATTAACCTCTGAGATTTGTCATATTTCTATGGTCCAGTGTCATTATTGTCATATATTTTGCTTGAGATGCCAACTTGTAGTTAATTAAATAAATGCAATAGTCTTATTTCTTTCAACAATTTATGGAATTTTAGTTAAGATCAATTCGTACATTGTTGATAAAAGAGATCGTACACAAATTTTTGTTCTTCACAAGTATTTTTCAACACATAGATGATAAGAACTACTAAAAATATGGTATAAATTTGTACATTTAATTTTACCAAATTAAAATGATTTATCTATTCCCGATGGCAGGATAGAATTCCGCCAAATGACATGTGCAATTATATTAGAAAAATGAATTTAAATCTTTTTTTTACAAGAATATATGTCCATACTCTAATTATATGTAAATTAATATTAAATTATATTAATTTTGTAGACTTGATAATGTCAAGTTTTGTAGACTTGTTGTTCATTAATATTAAATTATATACTCGTATATGTTAACTCCAGGTGTTTATAGATATTTGAATCATGCATGTACAGCCTTTTTTTAATTTTTTATTAACCATATATCTTAATTCCAGATGATTTTAAAATGAAAGAACTATAATTTTTCGGGAGGAATATTAGTTACAAGATCAAATTATATTTGTCGGTGCTTATATTTGATATTCCACATTAATAGTGAGTATAATTTCTTCTGGCATTAATTGTGTGGTTTGTATAGCCCGAGTATGTCGGAGTATTTTATAAATAAACAATTTTGATCATTATAGTTCACGTGTATTACCGATTAAACAAATAGAATCTATAATGCCATTAACTAAAAGATTTAATACAGGAGATCATAAGTCTAATTGTACAAGAAAAATGAATTGTACAGTTTTTTTGGAATTTATCATCAGATAAAGTAATTAAAAAAGTAGATAAATATATGTATCAAGAGATATTTTGGACGGCTATATTGTGCATTAATCATGAAATCAATTATCCAAATTCAAATATATATAAACTGTGGTTATCTTTGATGATTCGGTCAAAAAAATGAACAATCCCAACCACAATCACTTTAAATTGAAGATCATATATATATATATATAAACGTAAATCAAATGTCTTAGCTTAAACTTGAAGTCATAAAATAAAAACAAGAAACCTATCCAAATTAATTCTACACAACATATATATCTATATATACACCTCTAGACATTAGACCATCTACCATATAAAATAAATCTCATTAAGTAGAGTGTGAAGTTGGAGCTATGGAAGGCAACTACACAGGGTTTTGAGCAACGCATGAATGTGGTGATGACTCGCGGTGCTCTGTCTCATGTGGAATTCAACTTTGTGTGTAACCTCTCGGTGTATGAATATTATGATAACATGCTTGTTCGATTTGATGCGCAACCATCTATCAGGCGTAGTTCAATCCATATCTACCTTGATAGAAGCATGAGCCACCAAGAATTACTAGAGATATTCGATCAACAATTGAGAGATTGGCCTATATTGGATGTCCAAGAGCTTAACCGTCGACGGTTGATCGAAGACGCATTGAATACCGCAGAATTCCTTCTCAACACTATGCCTCCACGACACAACGTTTTGGTTATTCCCTTACGTATAGACATTGTCTCCCACCGTGCCATTGTAATTGAAGAGCCTGATCTGGGGATGGTTCCTGCCACGGTTTCCTCCATCGAATCCTTGAACATCACCACTGCCAAGGAGGAGCAGAGTTGTCCGATTTGTCTCGAAGATTTCAACATTGGTTGTCAAGTTATATCCATGCCGTGCTCCCATGTTTTCCATGAAGAGTGCATCAAGACATGGCTGAAATCTAGTCATTATTGTCCTTTATGTCGTTTTGAGATGCCTATTAGCAAATGTTAAGTGCATGTAGAAATCAAATTAAGATAAATGTATTGTGCAATATATTGAACCAATATATCTTTCTTGATAAATTCTTTTAAAGAACACAAATTTGCCGTGTACTAATTCATAACAATTATCAGATTTAGAACAGTAAATCTTTTACAGATTACTACAAATAGAAATAGGAATTTGATTTTGATGCCCCCCATTAGTAGCTCGGGACCCGAGGACTAAGCATCAACTCTACCTACGTCACCAAGGGCGAAAGCAATCAAGAAGCGCGCGAAGAGCTCGGACGTCGGGACTGACGTCGAGGCCTCTCCCGAGGACCTCAACCCGATGTGTTAAAGTACTTCCGCAAAAGGCGGAGAACGTGGGTCGTGTTATACGGAAGACGTGCGCACGATCTCACCCACGTCTCGACAGAACGTGCCCACGAGACGATTCATCTGCCTAGCCCCTCTATAAATACCCCCCAGGTTTGCTCTTTGAT
>KQ989609.1:4307-17105 GCA_001598015.1 Dorcoceras hygrometricum | reverse complement strand
AAAACGAAGTACTGTCTTCTTTGAAAGAATTTTTGAGGCTGGAAATGCAGAGGCCTCACCCAAATCCACAGCCGGGAAGGTTGCCAACAGCAAACTAATCTGAACCGCAAACCCTTTGGCTTGCTTCGTCTTCACAGCCACCATCTTCTTCAGAATGCCAAACAAATACTTCGCCCAATTCATCTTTACGCCACACACCACCGCCGTCATCAAAGAGAATTTCTCAACAGTAATGGCGTTGAAAGATCCAGCTTTTACAGAAATTGCTTTCGCCACAATGTCGCAAAGAAGGCGATAGGGCATCTTCATCTGATTCTTTCTGCCCGATAGGTTGATCTGCTCACCAGTCATTGACACTATGCTCCTTGCATCGAAGATAGCATCCTTCGGCATCTCAGATAAATCCCCCAAACCCTCAACTGGCAGCTCAAACGATTCAGCAAAAAGCTTCTCAGTAATCTGCACTATCTGACCGTCAATAGTACTGAAGACCACCCCATTTCGAACTGATGCATTCTCAAAGAAATCCACCAATGCATCTTCATACACTATGGCCGGGCAGCCCAGAAATCCTCTAAGACCAGAGGCCTCAAGAGCTTCAAACATAGAAACCATGCCGAGGTCGTCCATTGCAAGCACTGAGTCGAAATCGATGTGTTGAGCATTTGAGTATAGTGAAGACGCCATTTCGATTGCAGATTTGCGAAGAGAAAATGCCTGTAAAAAGCTTTGCAAGAGAGATATACGCACAAGAGAATACGATAGAGCAAATAAGCAATGTAAAAGACAATGAATAGTTTGCGCGTAGATTATAAGGAATGCGAAAAGCTTTTGGGGAGAGAGAATGTTGATGTGACTGTTTGCATGGATAGACACGTGTCAACCATCCGTTAGCACGTACTATTTTGTAAAAGATTTGAAAATTTTCAAAAACTTTAGATCGTACGGTGAAAATCATTTTCAAATATTTTAATCAAATAAAATACAGAAAGAGATAACTTCGCGCCAAGGGTTTAATAGCCACATCTGCTGATAGTGTAAAAACACTACTGCTGATTTAATTTAGCGCTGAGGGTGGCAAGTGCTGATATCTTATAAGCATCAGCAGTATACACGCAACTGCTGATTATTTCCAGCAGCGACATGTTCTGCTGACTTCATACTTATTAAATCAGCACCTGATTCCCCCTACGACTAAGATACTCCAAACGCATTAAAAACTTATTTCAGCAGGTAGGCAAGTCGTTCCCCCTGAACAACAAACCTGCTGCTGATTTAAGCTAAGGCTTATTAACCTGTAAAAGCGTTAGTGCACAAACGATTTAAGGCAGTTCAAGAAGACCTAAAGAGTTTCTAAAGTAAGAAAACTTAGCGTCCGGCAGAGGCTTTGTGAAAATATCAGCTACTTGCTGCTCTGTTGACACATACTCCAGCCGAACGTCTTTCTTAAGCACGTGGTCTCTAATGAAGTGATGCCTTATGTCGATATGCTTGGTTCGTGAATGCAGCACAGGGTTCTGAGTGATGGCAATCGCACTTGTGTTGTCACAGAGAATAGGAGCTTCAGAAGCATCAACTAGTCTTAGCCCGATTTCAGCGGACGAACCCACCGACGTTGGCCGGTACTGAGGGTGGCGCTAGGGCCGAGGCGTGGCTTGTTCAGATGGAGGAGCTGTTTGATACCCTGGAGTATGCTCCAGAAAAGAGACTGAAGTTGGCAGTGCTGCAGCTGCGAGATGATGCTCAGCGCTGGTGGAGGAGTACTTCGAGGATGCTTCGAGATAGTGGGACGTTGCTCACTTGGGATGTTTTCTGCAAGGCCTTTCGACGCGAATACACCCCAGAGTCCTACTTCGCTAGTCGGGAACGTGAGTTTGACAATTTGAAGCAGGGTGATATGCGTGTGGCCGAGTATGCTAGACGGTTTTCTGCGCTTCTAGTGTACATGCCAGCTATGGCGAACCAAGAGCGCACAAAGAGGAACAAGTTTTTGAAGGGCTTGAGACCTGACCTGTATCGGATGGTGCTGTCTGGGTCACCGGCGACTTTCATGGATGCTGTGAACAATGCAGTGGATATCGAGGAGAGTTTGATGGATCCTGAGGCTCCAGTGCATCAGACGACCGCGCGTACTTCTCAGCCAGCTCCGGTGGTGTCGCAGTCGTATCAGTCTCCGCAAGGGTCACAGCAGTCGAGTCGCCAGCAGTTTAGACCTAGAGGGAAGCAGTTCAAGAAGAAGGGCCATTCGAGTTCTTCTGGATCAGTGAGCTCTGGTTCTGGCAGTGGTTCTGGTAGCGGTTCGGGAGGTGGGTTCTGTAGTCAGTGCGGAGGGAGGCATGAGACTTCGCAGTGTCGAGGAGTTCGAGGACTCTGCCATCTCTGTGGTCAGCCGGGGCATTTTGCTAGAGCGTGTCCTTCGATTGGAGGGCGATCTACTGGTCAGTCGCAGCAGGGTTCCACTAGTGGTTCTACTCAGCGACAGCAGCCTTTTGCTCAGTCCCAACGACCTAGTTTTCAGCCTCGTGAGCAGTCGCGTTTTGGAGGACCTTCCCGATCCCCGTTTCAGATTCCCCAGCAGGCGCAAGCGAACGCCTTGACAGGAGATCAGGCTGAGGAGACTCCGAGCATGGTGATTAGAGGTACATGCTCTATTTATGATTATCCTGCGAGGGTTTTGTTTGACACTGGTGCATCACACTCTTTCATATCTGAGATGTTTGTGTTTGAGCGTGGGTTGAGTTCTTCCCCACTGTGTGATGTTGTTTCTGTGTCTACTCCTGCCGGTGTGAACCTGTGGTCTCGAGAGGTAGTTGTAGATTGCCTGATTAGGTTTGAAGAGCATGTTTTGGTGACCAACTTGATTGTGTTGGGGATTAGAGATTTCGACTGCATTTTGGGAATGGACGTGTTATCTAGCTATAAGGCTACCGTTGATTGCTTCCATGGTGTGGTGAGATTTCGCCCTGATACGGGTGAAAGGTGGGATTTCTACGGCACGGATTCGAGGTCGAAGATTCCCCTAGTGTCCGCTATGGAGATGTTTAGCCTGCTATCGCTAGGTAATGCAGGATTCATGATTTATGCACTTGATAGTTCCCAGGAGCAGCGTCTAGAGTTGCGCGACATCCTCGTTGTTCGAGAGTTTCCTGACGTGTTTCCAGATGAGATTCCTGGATTCCCTCCTCGACGTGAGATTGATTTCAGCATCGAGTTGGCGCCCGGTACCGCCCCGATTTCCAGAGCTCCTTACCGGTTGGCGCCCGCAGAGTTGAAAGAGCTGAAGGAACAGTTGAGCGATCTCTTAGAGAAAGGCTTCATCAGACCGAGCATGTCGCCTTGGGGAGCTCCGATTCTGTTTGTGAAAAAGAAAGATGGCACTATGAGGATGTGCGTGGACTTTAGACAGTTTAATAAGGCCACGGTGAAGACAAGTATCCTCTGCCGAGGATTGATGACTTGTTCGACCAGCTGCAGGGATCGGTTGTGTACTCGAAGATTGACTTGCGCTCTGGTTATCACCAGTTGCGAATTAGAGACGCTGATGTGGCAAAGACGGCCTTTCGGACTCGATATGGGCATTTTGAGTTTCTTGTCATGCCTTTTGGATTGACGAATGCCCCTGCTGTCTTTATGGATTTGATGAATCGCGTCTTCAGCGAGTATATCGATCGGTTCGTTATCGTCTTTATAGATGACATCTTGGTGTACTCGAGAAGCAAGAAAGAGCACAAGGAGCATTTGAGACTTGTATTGCAGAGATTGAGAGACTCGCAGCTCTATGCCAAATTCAGCAAGTGCGAGTTTTGGCTCGACAGGATTATCTTTTTGGGTCACGTGATTTCGGCACAAGGAATTTCGGTAGATCCGAGCAAGGTTGAAGCAGTGCTTAACTGGGAGAGACCTCGGAACGTTTCAGAGATCCGCAGTTTTTTGGGATTGGCCGGCTATTATAGACGTTTCATTGAGAAGTTTTCTTCGATAGCTAGGCCTATGACGCAGTTGACTCAGAAAGATAAGAGATTTGTATGGACTGATGAGTGCGAGTACAGCTTTCAGACGCTGAAGGAGAAATTTACTACTGCTCCTGTTTTAGTCCTATCGTCTGGATCCGGTGGATTTGTTGTGTGCTCTGATGCTTCTCTGAGTGGATTAGGGTGTGTTTTGATGCAGAACGGGTGTGTGATCGCATATGCGTCTCGACAGTTGAAACCTCACGAGACGAGGTACCCGGTTCATGATTTGGAGTTGGCTGCGATAGTGTTTTCCTTGAAGATTGGCGGCATTATCTCTATGGTGAAGAGTTTGTGGTGTACACCGACCACAAGAGCCTGAAATATATCTTCACGCAGTCGGATTTGAATATGAGGCAGCGACGCTGGATGGAATTGCTTAAGGACTTTGATTGTGATATTCAATATCAGCCTGGGCGTGTGAACTTAGTAGCCGACGCTTTGAGCAGAAAGACCCAGCCTGATATGTTGGCATCCTTGAGTATTTCGAAATTTCATGAGGAGTTGAGTACGTCTGGTTGGCGTTTTCAGCCGGGTGATCAGTATTTCTTCGTTTCGTCTCTTCAGGTGGAACCGCAGATTGTGATGAACATCAGGGAGGCGCAGAGAACCGATCCCTATATCCATGAGTTGAGGATTAAGGCGCAGTCGGGTCAGTCTGATGATTTCTCTGTTGCTTCTGATGGATGTTTGAGGTTCAGAGGGAGATTAGTAGTTCCGAACCTGATTGATCTGAAGGAGACCCTCATGAATGAAGCACATTGTAGTCGGTACAGTGTGCATCCAGGCGAGCGAAAGATGTACCATGCCTTGAAGTCTCACTATTGGTGGACGGGTATGAAGAGCGACATTTCTGCTTTTGTTGCTAGATGTCTGAATTATCAGCAGGTCAAGGCTGAGAGGATGAGACCTGGTGGTTTGCTACAGAGTTTGGAGGTGCCCCAATGTAATTGGGAGCACATCGCCATGGATTTTGTGACCCATCTACCTCAATCGAGTAGGGGATGCGATGCAATTTGGGTTGTGATTGATAGACTTTCGAAGTCAGCCCATTTCATTCCCTATGATGTGAGGTGTTCGATGAAAAAGATGGCGAAGTTGTACATCGACCAAAGATGGCGACATTGTACATCGCCCATGTGGTTAGATTGCATGGAGTTCCGGTTTCGATAGTGTCTGACAGAGATCCAAGGGTTTACTTCTCGCTTTTGGAAGAGTCTGCAAGCAGCTATGGGTTCGAGATTGGCGATGAGCACAGCCTATCACCCACAGACAGACGGACAGTCTGAGCGGACTATCCAGACTTTTGAGGATATGTTGCGAGCGGTAGTGATGGATTTCAGCGGTGGCTGCAGGATTCGCTTTCCTTGGTGGAGTTTTCGTATAACAACAGCTACCAAGTCACTATTGGAATGGCTTCGTTTGAAGCTTTGTATGGTCGAAAGTGCAGATCCCCGATTTGTTGGGAAGAAGTTGGTGAGAGACAGCTTTCTACACGAAGTTTGTTCAGCACATGAAGGACCAAATCGATTTGATCCGGAGTAGAATGAAGGCTGCCCAAGACCGTTTCTCGAGTTATGCGAACCGTAGACGTCGACCGCTAGAGTTTGAGGTAGGCGATCGTGTGTTTCTCAAGATTTCTCCTTTCAAGAGTGTGATGAGATTTCGATTTAAAGGCAAATTGGCTCCCAGATTCGTTGGTCCCTATGAGATTATCGAGCGGATTGGACTGTTGGCTTATAGATTGAGGCTGCCTGAGGAGTTAGCCGCGATGCATGACGTGTTTCATGTGTCAATGTTGAGGAAATATGAGCCGGATCCGTCCCACGTTTTGAGAACTGACGAAGTTGAGCTGGATTCTGCCTTGAATTATGTTGAATATCCGGTGCAGATCTTGGATAGGAAGGAGAAACAGCTGAGGAACAAGATAATTCCATTGGTGATGGTCCAATGGAGCAAGCATGGCCGAGAAGAAGCAACCTGGGAAGTTGAAGAGAAGATGAGGCAGGAATGGCCTCACCTGTTTGAGCACTGAGCTTGCATAATTTCCAGGTAGATCTTCGATTTTTTGCTTCGAATTTTTGGTGCTGGTTTGAATGTTTGAGGTGTTCTTCCCTGTGTTTGCCTTTTGATTTCGAGGACGAACTCTCTTAAGTTGGGGAGAATGTGAGGATTGAGAATTTAGATTAGTGATTAATTGATTTGATTTGGGATTAATCACGTGTGATTTGAGGAATTTGCGAAAGGATTGAAGTTTCTGCTGATTTTCGAAAGCTGTATCGTTAGTTTAAGAAATGAGAATTATCGATTTTTGGTGAAGTCAACGCTGGTCAACGTTACTGTAGCTCCTGCTGATGGATTTTGAATCAGCAGAGGTGACGTCAGCGTGACGTAAGGAGCGCTGCTGGTTTCGCTTTGAGATGAGGTCGCTGCTGGTAGATATTGCTTTTAGCGTGAGATTGAATGAGGAAGCGACACGTGTTAGTCAACATTTTGGAACGTTGACTATTAGAATCAGCAGATGCGTTTGTGAAAGAGATCAGCAGATGGGTTGAGTAATTGTCGCGAGAGCTATCGATAGATATGATGACGTAGGCGTGAAGTAATACTTGCTGCTGGTAGTATTTGCGTTAGGTTGGTTGCTGCTGATCAGCAGGCGCGCTTGTGCGAGAGCGTTGAAGCGGCGTCGTTTGAATAAGTGGAAACGCTGCGCTTTCCTCAGCCACCAGCACTTTGCGATCCTGCTTGCGACTGAAGCGTTTGTTGTTGCTGCTTTTCATCTTCCTGTCGCTTGTTCTTTCTTTATGTTTGTCCTTGGACTTGTCCTTGGACTTCTCGACAGTTCTTTCATCTTCATCGTCATTTCGTCTGTATTTTTCTTCCTTCCTGTATCTATCATCAGTTCTTCTTTCTTCTCTCTTGTACCTATCGTCTTTCTTTGGTCTGTTGCAATCAGCAGCAAAGTGACCTGGACGATCACAATTATAACATTTCAAATCATTAGAGACTTTATCGGATTTGTTATAATTATTGAAAGAAGTATTAGCAGGGTTGAAAGATCTTCTCAAATATTTCCCAAACTTCTTTACGAAGAGGGACATGACGTCGTCGGAGAGTTGATCTGCTGATTTGCTCGTGCTGGGAGAGCATGGTTCAGTAGTAACAGCAGCAAGAGCTTTAGTAGGCTGGGAAGTTGAGGGCGCTTCTGATCTGGTTTCAAGCTCGAACTCGTAGGCCTTAAGATTAGCAAATAGGTCGTGGAGCTCCATCTTGTTCAGATCTTTGGACTCCCTCATGGCCATCGTCTTTACATCCCACTCTCTGGGTAGAGCTCTCATAACTTTCAGCACCAACTCCCTGTTGCTATACTCCTTGCCCAAGCTGTTCAACTCAATAATGATAGCACTGAAGCGCTCGTCGAAATCAGCCATGGTTTCGCCATCTTTCATCTTTATAGCTTCATATTTCTGCTGATCCACAGTCAGCTTGTTCTCCTTGGTTTCATCACTGCCTTCGCAAATTTGGACAAGCTTTTCCCAGATCTCTTTGGCAGTAGCGCAGGTCTTGATTTTTCTGAACATGTTTTTGTCCTTGTCCAGCGTCTTATAAAGAATATCCCTGGCTACGTTGTCCAGATTGGCTTTCTTCTTGTCGTCATTTGTATATTCATGTCTGGCTTTTTCCAGGAACTGCGCCTCGCCATTTGACACAGAGAACGCCAGATTTGGCTTCATAATCTTTAGTGGCCCGTCAGTGATAACGTTCCACATCTCATCATCCATCGCAGCAAGATGAGCCTGCATGCGAATCTTCCAATCGTCATATTCGTCTCTGGAAAACAAAGGAATTTTATGTTGAGAGGTAGACATATTTATATGATGAAAAACGCAAAGACAATTGTTCAATAACAGAGATATCAAAGCTCTGATACCACTTGATGGTCCCCGGAAATAGGATCACTAAAGGATTCTATAGTCGCTAGGCATTCTAGGCCGAGCAAATAGGAGTTCAGAAGGGGGGGGTTGAATGAACTCCTTCGATTTTTCTATTTCAAAGGTTCTTTTAAAATGTTTGGATCTCAGTTATAAGCAAACTTCTCAGCCAACTAAAATAAGTGCGGAAATAGGCCGATTGGTTTGTGAACAATAAACTAAGCGCAACACAATATAACTGCGTAAGTAAAAGATTGGGTCGAGAGTTTGTTTCTGGAAGTTCGGATATGAATATCCTACGTCTCCCCTTCTTCCTCCTCGGAAGGTATCACTAGAAGACTTTGATACAAGTAGACAATCTACAAGCACCCGATCCCAAAGCTAACAGCCTTGAGAACTCCTAGCACCTCACAACGCTTCACGCAGACTAGCTGCTGGTTTACAAGATTTTGACGTTTTACGAACTTCTTAAAAGACAGTTCGTTTACAGACTCTATCAAATAGATCAATGAGAACACGATGCTAGAGACTGTAATTTGACTCGAAAGTTTATCTAATGAAGATCAAAAACGAATTGTTCTTCGAGTCTTGAGCTTTTTGAAATATCAACGTAGAGAAAGCTCTGTAAATATTTTGACAGCGTTGCAGCAAGAATAATAAGCGATTGGTTGGTTCTTCAAAGCCGCTGCTGATATTTATAGGCTTCGACTGCAACGGTAACATTAAATCCTCCAAAGGAAATAAATCCCGTTTGAATTACTGCCAAAATAGTACACCGTAATCTCTGCTCCACTGCAAGGTCAAACGCTCATCCACAGAGCCAATTTGTCTTCTTTCCATATCTGTGCAAGCATAGAGAAACGGCCACTGTACACTGTACTATTCACCCAAAATATTACCTACCTTGTTTCCTTCATTCCAGGCAACTGTACGATCCAATAAATCTTTTCCAAATAAGCAAACGATCGTATTTCAAATACTTAGAGCTTGCGCCTGAAATTACTTTGAACATCAGCACTTATATTCACCATCGTTGAAAGCTTCGACTGGAAAAACGCTTAGAAGAATTCATCTGCTGAAATGCATACGCGTTTTTCCATCTGCTGATCTTTAGCAATAAAACGATGTCGTGTCAACTTATTTAAGCGACACCGTTTAGCTATCTTCGAAACACATCTGCTGAACAACAAATAGAGCATCTGCTGGTTTGAGTCACTGTAGCCATCTGCTGAAATAACTAAAGAATGCTTCTGCTGAATTGATCCAAAACGCTGTCGTTCCAACTAACTCAAACGCTGTCGTATAGCTTTCTTCAACAAAGAGACTAAACCAACTGCTGAACTTCTTCATCAAAGAGTCTGCTGAAATCTTCATCTGCTGAACTGAAACAGTGCTTCCCACGACGTCGTTCCAACTTATCAAAACGCTGTCGTTTGCACTTCTTAGCAAAATACGATAGAACTCAACTCGAATACCATCTGCTGATTCTTCACGAATAACTGCTGTAGCTCTTCAAGAAGGTATCTGCTGAATCTGTAACTGTTCATACCAACGACGTCGTTCCACCTTATCAAAACGCCGTCGTTTAGCACTCCTCCAACTAATCAACTGCTGATCTCTTCATGAAAAACTCCAACTGATAAAATAGCACTTGTTGAATATCAATCCATTTTGTATTTTAGTTATCACCAAAACTTAATAAATATTGTTCTAACAAGTACTGTTGATGAATCTATCAACAGTCGCCTTTCAAGAAGCTTAGAAGAAGCGCAAGCTGGAGCTGGAGCTAGAACGAAGAAGATCAGCTGGAGCGTAAAAAGTAGATGACATCAGCAGTGACGTCATCATTCAGCAGGAGCTACAGTGATGAAGATTCAGCAGAGAGTCTCAACCAGCAGTTGGTATTTGGAGTTGGCGATTGCAAAACGATGTCGCATGATTAAGTTGGAACGACAGCGTTTTGCATTCGCAATATCAATCAGCAGATGAAGCAAAGCAAAAGCCGATGCGACGTCGTGTTGAGATTCAGCAGATGAATTAGTTGTTGATGACGTCATCGGTAACGTCATCCAGACGCAAGAATCAGCAGGTAGCTTGCATCCAGACGAGAGTGAGAAGCGACGTCGTAGAGGAGATCCAGTCGCAAGCTACAGTACATTCAGCAGATGCTAGTTAGCGATAGCAAAATGATGTCGTTTACATAAGTTGATACGACAGCGTTTTGCTCATACGCTAAAGATTCAGCCGGAAGACTTTGCGTTGTTATTTCAGCAGACGAAGCTACAGTAGATCCAGTCGCAACGCAAAGAATTCCAGTCGCAATGTTTTGAGCATCCAGTCGCAAGAAGATTCAGGCGAAGCTTTTGATTAACCAGACGCAAGCAACAGCATCATCCAGTCGAGAGCTTATATGAATCAGCTGTTGCTACTCAACCAGTCGCAAGCTTTGCATATTCAGTCGACTTGGTTCCCAGGCGCAAAGAATTGAAGAAGGAGCAAAGCGCAGCAGTTAAGAAATGAACGCCGCGCAAAACTGTCTTCTCTAAAGCAATAGCTGAAAGAAACTCTGTAATTTCTGCACTTGAAATCCGGTTGAATAAACTCAAATTAACAAATACGGAGCAAAACTGAGAGACTCTGAGCTCAAAAACTGTAGGCCGGTGAGAATCAAAACTGGAAACTGAGGCACTCAACTGCAAAGACCTGCAAGATCGAATAGAACCAACTGGTAGAAGTCTCTGCACACAAAACTCAACAGCTTCCAAACACACATCCGCCCACCGTTTCCTCATCAGTTTGAAAAATACACTCATAGTAGGTAGAGTGTCATCATACTGCCTCTGAAGAGGAACCTCAGTAGACTCAACTTTCTTGGGGATTTTCACCCACATGTCAGCACACTGCTCCACTTTCCATGCTACCTTCAACCAAAAACATCCTCCTTATCCAACACAACGATCGAGTGGAAGAATTTGATCTAGCAATAACAGCTCCTCGATCGCGTGGACTCCCCTCAACCACCGAAGAGCAACACGGCTTAGTCCAAGTGAGACCAAGACTGCGTGCTTCCTTTGCTAATTCCTCCAAGAGAGAAAGATGGAGGGCCGAGAGAAGCTCAATCACCTGAATATCCACAGCCGTAGAGCCTTGGCCTGGAGCAAAATTGATCCTCCATGCGTCCAAAAATTTCCAAACCAAAATTGTCCTGTACTTGAGCAAACTGTAAAATTTCCGTTGAATAGCAATCTGAGGAGACTCAGTTTCTCCCCAGCGCAAAACTTGCTCTTCTTTGCTGTACATTTCTTCAAAATTGATTGATGACAATTTCCTCAAGCTAAAAGAACGAAAGAATGATGCAACCTCATCAATCGCCTGAGCCCGCAAATTCACCAACAACTCAATATCTGCACAAATCAGAGAAAAATGTTCCTTAGCTGGATTGCCCTTGACAGGGTCTTTCTCCACCAAAATCTCTTTCCCTTTATCATCAGCAGGGATTCGAGGAAGATGCTTGAGAAACCAGGTCCACTTCGTGAAACCCGGAATCTTGATCGATTGGCCCATTTTGATTTGCGTGACTTCCATACAAGTGGAGGGTAGAGGAATGTCAACTGGAATGGACAATAGAATATCATCCAGTGAAGTTTTCTCATCTTCGCTAAGCTCAACTTCAGCAGATAACGGCGCCACAATTTCCTCTACCTGCTGAACTTGATCAACAGGAGCAACATCAGCAGTTGCTACATCCTCATCCTCAGTGTCACTCGCCGTGACCACTGGACGCTCCGCCTCCCACTGTTGGACAATATCTTCATAGGGCAAATCAAACCAATTCTTCTCCTCAGTCACTGCTGGTTTAATTGTATCAGCAGGTGCCTCATCAGCTCGCGTCTCATCGAGCACCTGCTGAATGATCATATCCACCGCATCAGCAGAAGAGCATCTGGGCTCCTCAACATCCAATGGCTCCACTACCAACGCCTCTTCAGCCACTGCCACCATCTCCAAGGAAGAAATAGAGGAAAGTGATTTCTTTTTGGAAGTCCTCTTCTTCTTGGGAACTACTGCTTCAATATCAGCAGCAGTTCTCTTCTTTGACACAGCCTTCTTCGCTGCTGCCCCTGAAATCTCCTCAGCACCATCCCGATCGTTTATAGAGACAAAACGAAGTACTGTCTTCTTTGAAAGAATTTTTGAGGCAGGAAACGCAGATGCCTCACCCAACTCCACAGCAGGGAAGGTTGCCAGCAACAAACAAATCTGGATCACAAACCCTTTGGCTTGCTTCGTCTTCGCGGCCACCATCTTCTTTAGAATACCAAACAAATACTTGGCCCAATTCATCTTTACTCCACACACCACCACCGTCATCAAAGAGAATTTCTCAACAGTTATGGCGTTGAACGATCCAGCTTTTATAGAAATTGCTTTCGCCACAATGTCGCAAAGAAGGCGATAGGGCATCTTCATCTGATTCTTTCTGCCCGATAAGTTGATCTGCTCACCAGTCATCGACACTATGCTCCTTGCATCGAAGATAGCATCCTTCGGCATCTCAGATAAATCCCCCAAACCCTCAACTGGCAGCTCAAACGATTCAGCAAAAAGCTTCTCAGTAATCTGCACTATCTGACCGTCAATAGTACTGAAGACCACCCCATTTCGAACTGATGCATTCTCAAAGAAATCCACCAATGCATCTTCATACACTATGGCCGGGCAGCCCAGAAATCCTCTAAGACCAGAGGCCTCAAGAGCTTCAAACATAGAAACCATGCCGGGGTCGTCCATTGCAAGCACTGAGTCGAAATCGATGTGTTGAGCATTTGAGTATAGTGAAGACGCCATTTCGATTG
>KQ989608.1:25131-42819 GCA_001598015.1 Dorcoceras hygrometricum | reverse complement strand
CCAGTCGCGAACCGCTTCCACTTTAGTAGGGTCGACTTCTATTCCATCCCTAGAGATTATGTGGCCTAGGAACGATACTTTCTCCATCCATAAATCACACTTGCTGAATTTAGCAAACAATTTCTTATCTTTCAAAATCTGGAGCACAATTCTTAAATGTTGAACATGCTCCTGCTGAGTCTTAGAATAGACTAAGATATCATCAATGAAAACCACTACAAACTGGTCTAGATATGGTTGAAAGACTCTATTCATTAAGTCCATAAATGCTGATGGAGCATTTGTAAGTCCAAAGGGCATAACCAAAAATTCGTAATGGCCATATCTAGTTCTAAAGGCTGTTTTGTAAACATCAGCATCCTTAATCTTTAATTGGTGGTATCCTGACCTCAAGTCGATCTTAGAAAATACTACAGACCCTCTTAATTGGTCAAAAAGATCTTCTATCCTAGGTAATGGATACTTATTCTTAATTGTCAACTTATTTAACTCTCGATAATCTATACATAACCTCATACTCCCATCCTTTTTCTTTACAAACAAAACAGGGGCTCCCCATGGCGAAGTTATGATCGATGTGTTTGAGAGAGAGAGAAGTTATTGCAGGTCCGTGTACCTTCACGATTCCAATCGATAGTTCTCCAGACCTGGTTGAGCTTCTGGGTAAGTGGTTGCGTACCATTTTAAATATAGTTCTTGCCGTTGAGCCTTCATTGGGTGTTAGGACCAGATTTCTGTTCTGGGCCGTAGGTTTAGAATTTCAGTTGTTGAACTGATTTGCCAGGTGCCTTAGCAGATTCGAGCTTCCGGGCAGATTTGTGAAGTTTTGCAGAAGGTCGTGAGGAAGCATAGTCGAGCAGGTTGTTGGTATCGTTTCTTGGAGAATCTGCGTGAGGTAGTTGCCTTGTAAAGGTACGAATCGAGCTTGTATTACAGCTTTGAGATAGGCATGGGGATGTATTATGTGTTATATAGCTGTGCCGAGTGTTTGTGTAGAGGCAAGTTGTGTATATTATGCATGTCTATTGGCTAAACTATTTGGTGTATTACCTTCTGTTTGGTGATCTGTTGAGTTGCTATGCATGTGATTATTCGAATGCCTTTGTTGTGTTTTCTGGCATTACACGTACATGCATTATGTTAAGCATGTTACTGCATCTGCATAGCATATTGAGCCAATGGTTCCTTTGTTAGCCATGTTATGTTGCTCTGTTGAAGCTCTTCCCTCGTGGTGCGGTGCGGTGTTGCATAACCACAATTGAGTGCAGCTGGAGGATGTTGGTTGAGTTGTTCCCAGTCCTCAGTTGCAGCAGCCATAACCACAATTGAGTGCAGCTGGAGGATGTTGGTTGAGTTGTTCCCAGTCCTCAGTTGCAGCAGCTGGAGGATGTTGGTTGAGTTGTTCCCAGTCCTCAGTTGCAGTGACCTGGATAGAGTTTGGCGGGTGGTTGGTCCACTTGAAATTCCGTGCGACCTGGCGGGTGGCTCCCACGCAGGTGCGGCGATGAGCCACTCTATTTTCCACTGGGTGCGATCGGGTAGCTTCCGAAGCTCAGTGATGTGTCACAGTTGTCGTTTCCTATTCGTTTGGCCTTCCGGTTGTTATCGATGTTCTTTGTATCGTTCATGCATTTGTACGACATGATACATTGCATGCTGTATCTGATTGCTGTTTTATGTTGCTCTTCGTACTGGGGTTTGACCCCGATGTCCCTCTGGGGCTGGTTGTTTTGTTGTCAGCTTGTTGTTCAGGTCTCCCAGGTTATTCTGCTGGTCTTGGTGTTGATCTAGCTGGAGGTGCCCTAGGTGGTGTGTAGAGTGTCCCAGTTAGCGTATAACATATATGTATCAGTTCTATTAGCCGGGGAGTGTCCTGTGCTTTGTGTCTTCGGTTGTTGTATTAGCTGGCTGGTACTTGTTAAATGCTATACTGTCGTATTATGGCTTTTAGCCGTGAATGTTTTATTAAACTGAGATATTTTGATGTATTGTGGTATTTTAAAATTTTGTTTTCTTCGTCAGGCCAAAAGCGAAAAAATTTTAGCCACTTTTTAAAGTGCTTCCGCTATGTTTTACATGATTTGACTCTGTGTTGTGCACGAGGCCTGACATTTTTTGTATCAGAACTTAAACTGGGATAAGCTCGATTTCTTTGATCACATGTGAGTCTAGGCACAGTAGTTGTTCTTTGGTTTGTGCTTGACTACTTGAATTACTTGCTTGTGTGCTTACCTTTGAGTGTCTTGTAGAGATGCTGCATAGGAGAAGAGGTAGAGCTAGTAGGCAAGCGGTGGTTGATTCGAGGACTCCGGTTAGTGCTGATAGAGAGGATGCCTCCCAACCGAGTGTTCCTTTGGGATTTAGCGAGAGTCAGTCTTCAGCCTTTCTCGCTCTTGCTAATGCTGTCAACAGAGAGGTTGACCTTATGGAAAGCCTTGCAGTTGGACAGACTCAAGTGCAGCAGTCGACAGGACAAAGAGTGGATCCTGTGCCATATGGAACGTCGTCCTCCCAGCCTTCTGTGGCACCGCAGTCTTTGAGTCGACAGAGGTTTAGACCAAGAGGAAGGCACTTTAAGAGATCCAGTTCGAGTTCTTCGAGTTCTGGCGGTTCTAGTGGAGTGAGGACGAATGTGTCATACTATGGTCAGTGTGGGGGTAAGCATCGACCTTCTCAATGCGTTGGAGTGCGAGGCGCTTGCAACAATTGTGGTCAGGTTGGGCACTTTGCTAGACTGTGTCCCACTTTGGGACAGCAGGCTTTGATTAGGAGTTCTTCGAGGCGATTTTGTCGACCTTTTCAGTCCCAGCGCTCAGGATTTCAGTCTTCAGAGGCGTCTGGTGTTAGAGAGCTTTCTCTGTCTGAGCAATCGGGACTTCAGCCTACTCAGGTGGATGTGGCAACTGCGGAGCGAGAAGAGGTTTTGACCGGAGGAGGTTGTACAGGTAGTTGTTCCTTACTTGTTATCTCGGTGTGAGTTTAGTTTGACGTGTGGGCATTGTATTTGTTTATGATTGTACTTGATTGTTTTGGTGGTGTGCGAGGGTTGTTTCCGCCCCATCTTGTTGTGTAATGCCGTGTCTTTGTTACTCATGCCGGGGGAAAAGTTGTCGTTCCGTGAGTGATGCTGAGTTAGGTTAGTAAGTTCTGGTAGGAAAGTTGCTGGATCTTGGGAGTGTTTAGATTCCCTTGGTTGAGAGGATAGCTTCTATTTGTTGTGATTGCGATATCCGGACCTTAATTTTGGGTTGGTGATCTCCCTTGTTCGAGAAATTCTTCCCTCATGTGCTTCCGTTGAGATTTCCCTGATTCTCCTTGTGATCTTTAGTACTGGGCGTATCCTCTTTGATTTTTCTCGTTGGAACAGCAGAATTGCAGTATTTGAACTCCCTTTGATCTCTGCTGTTTGTGTTCCCAGCTGTTGAGTTGTTTTACGAGTTGCGTGTATCCAGCTGTTGAACCCCGATTCGTTTAACTGTGCTTGTTTAGGCTTTGGTATTGATCTGTGGGTACCAGGGTGTTGTTTTGGAGGACAAACGGGAATGCTGTGCCTTTCGTCTCCCTCGTTCTGTTAGCCGCTATGAGCCGAGTGGCTAACTACCAAAGTTCATGAGTTGGGCAACCGCAGGTTGAGTGATTGTTGTGCACCTAGTACCGTGCGTTGAGACGAGTGGGTAACTCCCATATGTTCACACCCTATGGCCACATCTGTTTGTTGATCTTTGTCTTTGTTTGTCGATCAGTCTTGAGTTGTTGATCTTCTGTGGACTCCCTGTTTCGGTTGTAGTCCCTCCCATTGCATTCTGCGAGGCATAGTTGCGTTACGGTTAGTGGAGATTTTGCCAGATGTGATGCCCCACATTTGTCTCGGTATTGGATACTGTTGTATTTACCTTGGAGTCTTAGCGTTAATCTTTTAAGGTGGAGAGCGATTAACGATTTCTGTCTTCACCCAGTTCAGTTTGTCTGTGAGTTTAACGTCTGCCTGCGCGAGAGAAACTCGCTACTGATGATTTGTTGGAAGTCCCATTCAGCAATGCTAGTGGCGTTGAATATATAAGATGCCTTCGAGCATTTGGTAGTTTTTGTAGAGCTTCCTTGTTGGTTCTGGGTGTCAGTTCAGCGCGGGTAGTAAAAGTATGACTGTTGGATTGTCTGTATCAGCCCATTTTGTCCATGTGCTAAGGCTTATTCTAGGAAACTGGCAAGAGGAATTGTGGTGATCCTGTAACTAGATGCCTTAGTTTTCTGGCTTTGGTGGTGGCTAGTAAGCACTTTGAGCTTTTGTTCCGAAGTTGGAAGAGCTTTTCGATGTTTCTAGGTCTCGAGGAACTGCGAGTTTATCGTTTTTTTTCCCTGATCAGATGCTGAGTCCGTGAGGCCATACCGAGGATTGGTAGAATTTTCGTGTAGAATTCGTGACCAAGCGATGTTCGGTATAACCTTATTTGAGATTTTGTACGGTGGGAAGTACAAATTTTGCTTGGTGACTAGAAGAAATTGTAGGACTTAGTGGTTTTCACCGGAAGTTGTACAGTAGGTGGATGACCTAAGAGATCTGGTTATGTCTCGAGCAAAGGGTGAGCATGACCTTTTGACCAGATTTTGCTTTCTCAGTGTGGAATTTTGGAACCTCAGTTGGGAACCGCCTGCTTTTTGCAAGTTTCTCCTTCTTAGATTATGCTGGATTTGAGATTTAATGGTGAATTAGTTCGCAGATTCATCAGTATGTTTGGGTGTATTAGGTTAAATTGGATCTTTGGTGTGTGATTTACTGATGCCGGCTGTGTTGTTGTGGACACGTAGTGTGTTCTATGTGTTCAAGCCGAGGAAATTGTGAATCAGATCCTTATTTGGTGTTAAATACTGATGGAATGAGCGAGACTAGACCCTCAATTTGACCGTTTTAGCTAGCAAGGATATTTTGGAAGGTATATTTGAGAGACCGAATCTGATATGAGTGGAGCGTGTCCTCATCTATGTTGGAACAGCCTTTCATCCTTGTGTTTTGTTTCTTTTAGATTCGAGTCTTGTTCCTACCCAGCTGGTAACTGGTTGTTCTTTTGTTGATCCCTCTTTGGCATTTTACGTGGTAACTTAGCCTTTGAGCATCAGCTGTTTTAGGTATCGCGGTGTTTTGAGACGAACTTCTTGTGGTGTGCGATCTTTTGGAGATTGCAGTAAGGACTGTTTCTGTTTTTAGTTTGGCAGTGCCAACATGAATTATTCTCCTTGCATGGTGTGTTTATGTTAAGGTGAAGTTATGGAGCGAATGACTACGCTAAGTTGTGTTAGCGTCGAGTCAGATTTCTGTAGCTGTGTGTTCTATGTGATTCTTCAGCAGTTGGTTGCTTGTGGTTGTGCTCCTGGTTATCTTGAACCCTCGTTTGGTAGTCTCTTGGTTGAAAGTTGGAGTGTTTTTGATTGTTCTATGTATAACTGAACTTTCCAGCGTTGGCTTTGTTGAGGAGGCTTTGTTTTATTCCAGAGTTGTCGCTTCGATTTCGAGGACGAAATCTTTTAAGGTGGAGAGAAATGTGAGATCCGGAAATTCGAATATGATTAATTGGTGGAATTAATCGGATTTTAAGAATTCAGATTCGTGCGTGGACAAATCTGGTTGTTTTGCGTTCAGTTGGAAGACTTCGAAAGTATTTCTGGGTCAGATTTCATACTTGGAACAATTCTGGAAAGTTTGGCATTTTTGAGCTAGAAATCTGTTTTATGAGAAATCTGTTTTTGTGAAGAGATCTGTTCGGATTTCTAGTTAAATCGGGTCACTGGTGTTTGCTGGTTTGCAGCGTGTTTTGTTGGTGCGAATTCCATACGTTCTCGTTTAGAGAGATCTGACTTTAGTTAGCGCTAGAAGTCATGGTAGAGATCTGGTAGCGCTAGATGCATTGCAAAGTCTGCTCGCGCGTTTTGTGTGTTGCATTCCAAAACTCTGTCCTTTAAATAAGTTGGAACGGTGTCGTTTGGCTTAGCGTTGGATTGCGAGATCTGGTGCGCGCGAGAGAGTTGTTTGTTAAGTTTTTCACCGGAAGCAGATGTCAATGCAAGTCAACTCTCCTGTAGCGGGTGATCGCTGTTGCGTGGAATAGCGATTGGCGCTTGTCTTCAGATTTCTATAGCGATTTAGCGTTAGCGTACAGATGTTTTCAGAAGTTAGCATTTTGTATTCAGACTCCTCCGACTCTACACGACGTCGTTTTGGGTTTAGCGCTAGTGTCTGTTGACGCGTTAGCCTTCAGTACTATAAGAGATCTGTTGTAACGCTTCGATCAGACCTGTTGGCGTGTCCAGAAGTCTCAACGTCGTCGTTTTGTTGAGTAATCGCTGTTTAGCGCTAGTCTTCAGAAGTAGGCGAAATCTGTTAACGGGCGAGGATTCTTGGACAGATGTCAACATTTTGCGTTGACCGGTTTGGCTTAGTGTTGTTAGCACTGTTGCGGGTCCAGAGATATGTTTCGCCGATGCGTTGCCGTTTTGTTAGTTGATCATTTATTAGCGTGAACGCTCAAGATTTCAAATTTGTAGATTTGTTCCTTAGCGCAGGGATCTTTTGTAGAGATCTGTTTCAACGGCCAGCGACGTCGTTTCGATTTGGTTAGTGCTTGTTTCAGATTTGTGTGTGTACGCTGGTTCCCATCAAGAAATCTGTTTGGTGATAAAATCTGATTTAGGAATCTGTTTTCGTCGCTCATGTACTTTATCAGTAGCGATTAGCTGGAGGATTTAAATATCAGTGTTTGTAAACACTTAGCGTATTTTTCTCGAATCCGATATTTTCCATTGTCTTCCCCGATAACCCTCGTTAGCTACTGTTCATGCGAAACCCTCTTCGCTATATCCCCGTCGATTTACGCCAAGGAGCCGGACTCGTGGCGCTGAGTTCGTCCTGCTTAGAGTTTTCAAGTGACACCATTTTGGAGTTTCTGATCGACGTGTTTGAGAGAGATCGAAGTTATTGCAGGTCCGTGTACCTTAGCGATTCCAATCGATAGTTCTCCAGACCTGTTTGAGCTTCTGGGTAAGTGGTTGCGTACCATTTTAAATATAGTTCTTGCCGTTGAGCCTTCATTGGGTGTTAGGACCAGATTTCTGTTCTGGGCCGTAGGTTGTGGTGTTTATAATTTTAGTTGTTGAACTGATTTGCCAGGTGCCTTAGCAGATTCGAGCTTCCGGGCAGATTTGTGAAGTTTGCAAAGGGCCGTGAGGAAGCATAGTCAAGCAGGTTGTTGGTATCGTTTCTTGGAGGAATCTACGTGAGGTAGTTGCCTTGTAAAGGTACGAATCGAGCTTGTATTACAGCTTTGAGATAGGCATGGGGATGTATTATTTGTTATATAGCTGTGCCGAGTGTTTGTGTAGAGGCAAGCTGTGTATATTATGCATGTCTATTGGCTAAACTATCTGGTGTATTACCTGCTGTTTGGTTATCTGTTGAGTTGTTATGCATGTGATTATTCAAATGCCTTTGTTGTGTTTTCTGGCATTACACGTACATGCATTATGTTAAGCATGTTACTGCATCTGCATAGCATATTGAGCCAAATGGTTCCTTTGTTTAGCCATGTTATGTTTGCTCTGTTGTAAGCTCTCCCTCCTCAGTTGCAATGACCTGGATAGAGGTTGGCGGGTGGTTGGTCCACTTGAAATTCCGTGCGACCTGGCGGGTGGCTCCCGCGCAGGTGCGGCGATGAGCCACTCTATTTTCCACTGGGTGCGATCGGGTAGCTTTCGAAGCTCAGTGATGTGTCACAGTTGTCGTTTCCTATTCGTTTGGCCTTTCGGTTGTTACCGATGTTCTTTGTACCGCTCATGCATTTGCACGACATGATACATTGCATGCTGTATCTGATTGCTGTTTTATATTGCTCTTCGTACTGGGGTTTGACCCCGATGTCCCTCTGGGGCTGGTTGTTTTGTTGTCTGCTTGTTGTTCAGGTCTCCCAGGTTATTCCGCTGGTCTTGGTGTTGATCCAGCTGGAGGTGCCCCAAGTGGTGTGTAGAGTGTCCCAGTTAGCGTATAGCATATATGTATCAGTTCTATTAGCCGGGGAGTGTCCTGTGCTTTGTGTCTTCGGTTGTTGTATTAGCTGGTTGGTACTTGTTAAATGCTATACTGTCGTATTATGGCTTTTAGCCGTGAATGTTTTATTAAACTGGGATATTTTGATGTATTTTGGTATTTTAAAATTTTGTTTTCTTCGTCAGGCCAAAAGCGAAAAAAATTTTTAGCCACTTTTTAAAGTGCTTCCGCTATGTTTTACATGATTTGACTCTATGTTGTGCACGAGGCCTGACAACATCAGCCAAAATATTCTCAAAATTTGATCTCAAATCTGGTTTCTGGAAAATACAAATTGTTGAAGCTGATCGTTACAAAACAGCTTTCACAGTTCATTTTGGCCATTATGAATGGAACGTAATGCCTTTTGGACTCAAAAATGCTCCTTCCGAATTCCAAAGAATCATGAATGATATTTTCAATCGTTATAGTTCTTTCAGTATTGTCTATATAGACGATATTCTCATATATTCTGAAAATTTAGATCAACATTTCAAACACCTTAGACATTTTCTCCAAATAATTAAACAAAATGGTCTTGTGTTGTCACAAAAGAAAATGAAATTATTTCAAACTTCAATCCGTTTCTTAGGAAATGATATCACAAAAGGGTTTATTAAACCAATTCATAGGGTGATTAACTTTGCTGAAAAATTCCCTGACCAAATCAAAGAAAAAAAACAACTACAGCGATTTTAGGATGCCTTAATTATATAGCAGAATTTTTCCCTAACCTTCGTCAAATCTATCAACCTTTATACACACGCCTGCAAAAGAATCCCCCTACATGTACTGATATACATACAAGTATAGCAATGAAATTGTTACTGCTGTTCAGTGATGAATCATTGAAACCTTCGGCAGTGGAGCCAGGCACAAGTGCCAGCGAGGTAACACGCCTGAAACACCCTATGTATGTTGATACATATAGAATTGTTCTTCGTATTGATCGCCTCCCGGTTTCTATAATTTTGTTCTTCCGCTGCCTGACCGGGGGGCGGATCCGGATCCCCAACAACTGGGACTCAAGGAAATGGGGATCGACCAGCTGAACCTCCACTCTGTCCAGCTTGGTTACCTGAATATCCTGCAAATGGGTAACACAGACCCAAACAACACAAAGCAGGAAAACAAATACGAGGTCAAGCCTCAGTACGAAGATCTATCAAAACAGCTAATCATGCAACATGCCATAATCGATTCTATGAAATGCATGAGGGCTATCAAAGATCGGATAGCTATACCAGTGTATCAACTGGCAATCATCTCAGTCAGCCTCTATACCCGCACGATGTATCAACCGAGGAAATCATCGGTCCGTGATCTTCAGAGCCCATCAGCCCATCACAGCTCGGTGGTAGACACTCGAATCCGGTAGTCACCACTCTGATGATAGCGTTGGACTTTTCAGGCACAACTCATTAGTCGGCCAGTCACAACGTGGCTTTCAATCAGGTCATCAATCAATCTATCAATCAGGCTCAAGATGTATGCATGTATGCCAATTCAATATTCAATGCACAATGCATACGATTCAATACGTGAAAACAGAATGTAAAACTCAATCAATTCACAAACTGTATCACGTATTTCACAAAAGCATATCAGCAGATTTCACAACATCAATCACAGTCATGTTCACACTCAAGCTGCTAAATCTGCTCAATTCGTACCTCAATCCTCTGAATTATCCAACATATCTCACCAGGAACGGCTAACCTCAAACCTTCACTCACTGGTCAAGACAATTCAGCTGTAATCCTCCTGGAAGTTCAGATCTGTTAAAACATCTAGTAGTTCAGCTCAATACTAAGTCAAATTCACTTAGCACCTACGGCCAAGAATTAAATCCTAGTTCTTCCATACAACTCAGGCTAAATAGCTGAAACATAACTTCAAACAGAGGAGGACACTTACCCAAAAGCTTACACTAAATGCTCGGGTAAGATTTCACAGAAAACGTCAAACGAACAGGCTCTTCGCGTTTCCACAAATCCACGGTTCCAGTCTCCAAATTGGTATCAATCGGTAGAGAAAATCAAGAGGAGTTCAGCGCCACCAATATCATTCAAAACAACGGCGGGACATGGCGGCAATCGACGAAAGAGTGCTACGGTGAACAGTAGCTATCGAGGGATTCGAAGAAAGGAGATAAGAGATATCGGGTGAAATTCTAAGTGTTGCTCAAAACTTCTCCTTATGAATCCCCATGCAACAGCTGCTGTTCTAAAATAATCAGACGACGGGAACAGTAAATATCTTACGACTGGTATTCATGTTACCTTCAACAAAACCAGTAGCAGCAACCAGACGTTGCATTTCTCTTTGTACACCAAAACTACGCCGCACCAACTAATCGAAATGATGTCGCAGCGCTCCACCAGCTGATACCACATTTCCTACGAAATAACCAGTAGTTGGTTACGCTAAAAAATACAGACGCAAGCGTAGCTAAACAAAACGACGTCGCACAAGACACGTCAGCACTGTTGTCAACAGCTGATCCAACCAACAGCTGGTAACCAATTCCTCACAACTGGTACCAGACGTAATCCCCAAAACGCAGCGTTTCAACTAATCTAAACGATGTCGTCTCACATCCACGACTGGTTCTTCAAACCAACAGCTAGTCACCCAGACGCAACTACTGCTTTCCAATTTTTACCAACTGCGAGCTACAGTAGACTTCTAAAATAAGCTACGACTGGTTTCTTACATAAACGCTACATCTGGTTTCACCAAAACGACGGCGTATTAATCTCCTGCGATTCCAAATACGCGTTGCAACTGGATTTCACCACCGACCAGATTCTAACTCAAAATACCAAAATTACGAAAACTTCCTACAATAAAGCTCTTCTAATCTCAGATGAATTCGATTAATCACTAATCTAAAATCTGATTCCTCACATTTGTAGTTATTTGTTTGAGGATACTCTGTTGAGGATATTTATCGAACAGAGTACTTAAACTGAAATGTTCTTTGGCAGGGTCACGTTTTGAACTTGATTCCTCGATTATTAAGTTCTTTGGCAGGGTCACGTTATATCGTCTAGTAATTCATTAAATTTTTGTTTTGGTGATCTTTTATGACTTTTCTTTGGTTTGTTATTACAGTTGTTTGATGTGTGTCTAGGTTGGTTACAATTCCAACATTTTAATGTGTTTGACCGGGTATTAGGTCTTTTATGTTTACGAAATCGGGGATTACGAAACTTTGATGTTCTATCATATGATTTAAAAATTTTTTGTTTCTTTCTACGGCGGATAGAAGGAGGTTGGGTCAATGTTCATTAAGCCGAACATTGAACAGAAACCACCCAAATCTTTACGAGTTGTTGTACGATCAGATCTTTATTTGGCTTGAAGTTTGAGTTCAGAACATAATGATAATCCTTCCTTTTTAATGAAGGCAAACAATTGGCCAAAAGTCATGTCCCCAAAAGGAATGTCTTCACTGCCTATTGTTGTTTTTAGTCTTTGAATTATTCTTTCTCCGAAGAGGCGGGGTAAACCCATTATGAAACGTTCTTTCCAAAAAGATATATTACAGTCTTCTCGGCGGAGAACCTGAGTTAGGAAAACATCTTTGTACCAACGATAATCAGTTAAGGATGGACATTTAAGATTTGTTAGGATGATTTTTGAGGAATTAAATTCTTCATTTGGATTTCCTATAAAATACATTGATATAGTAACTATTAAAAATTCACATGAATCATTTTGTTCAGTGATGACACCGTTATCATCTTCATTATGAATTGTATGATTAAGTATACTTAACTTTGATTCTAGGGATAAGGCTTTATCTCACCAATTTCGTAATTGGCCGGTAAACCCTTGAATAATCAAGAGTGTGGCTGTTTCTTCATCTTGACCTTTAATCTTATTGGCTGCGCGAGCCATACCCATTTCTTGTAAGGTATTGAGAATTTCATATTCAGATTTACCATCTATGTTCCATTCAACTATTGATTGACCGTCATATTTCGTGCTTTTGAATTGGTTCCTTTCTTTGTAACCAATATCAACAGGCGTAGGCCGTCGATAGTAATTACAAGAGTTCGTATTTTGATAGTTATTATTAAATCTTCTTCGTCTATTATAGATTTTATTAATTTGATCGTCGTCATCCGTAAAAGGATTTTCAACGATATTGATGTCATCCTCTGATTATGAGTCAGATTCAGAAGTGTGGGAAACTTCAGATTCATTATGTTGTAGGTTATTGGTTTCTACGCAATTAATTTTGCTTCCTGATGTTCCAATTTCGGATAATTTTGTAGAGATTTTATTCAGTAGGAAATCAGTATTAGTATTAAAACTTATTTGTTTTTCTTTTTCAATAGAGAGAGGTTTTGTTTGAAAAAAGGGTTTTGCTGTGGTATCATTAAATATTGATGGTTTCGATTGTTGAGTATGAGAAAGATTATTTGAGATATGGTCAACTTGATTAGCTATAGTCTTAAGGATTTGATTAGAATAATTATTCTGTTGAAAGATTTTATTAATATCTTCTGTATTTACAGGCTCTTTGTCACTGCGTCCTCTTTTAAAAGGATCAGCTATAACGTCACCTTTGACAGTTTGCAATTGTAATGTTTGGAGAGGTGGATGAACAGCAGTAACAATTTCATTGCTACTAAGTGTCCATTTTTTATGGAGAGTTGTATTGACTTGAATGGCAGATTTGTTTTGAAAATCATTGAAACCTTCGGCAGATAGAAATATGGTTAAAAATGTATAAAAAGGAATGTTTGATTTTATTGTTTTCATCTTTTGGATCCATTCTTTATAAATATTTTCTTTAATATGTGTATGTAGTTTGTCATACCATTTTTTCTTTTCATGATGAAATTGATCTTGCATTTCTTCATTTAGGTATTCGAAATCTGGGTGGAATTCTTTTCCAGATGTGATCATCATGACCATACTGGAGATTGAAGGAGATGTTGGAGGTGAAAAATTTTGAGGCGAAGAAGGACCTGATCTAGGTTTTGGAATAGGAGTTACAAAATCATATTTGGATGTAGTTTTTGAAAAAGTTGAGAATGAATGGCGAGATTGGGATCTTCGTAAAACTGGAGCAGATTGTGTGGGTGAATTAAATTTTATTGTGATTTTACCATCTTCTTCTTCAACTATTTGGGAAATATCTCTACGTTCTATATTTCGAGGTATTTGAGGAGTGTTAATTATGAATTGTTGTGGAATTGTTATTTCATTCCATTTTAGTCTTTTTGGTGTAAAGACCGTAGGTCTTTCAGCATCTATTTGTAATAAAACTGTTTCTTCTTTAGAAGAAGGCAGTCAGTTGTATTTGGGGTTTAGTTGAGAAGACAGAAGTCTAAAGTAAACTCTGTAAATTATTGCAAAGTTCTTACAGGGATGAATTTCATCGCCCTGGATATGAACATCTAGTATCAAAGAATCTAAATCTGTAAGATCCACAGAGAAATTAGGAGAACAATTAAAGTATATTGGTCTGTTGCAAATATTAGTTTGAATCATTGATAAAAGAGATGTTTGATATCTTTTAAGTCTTTTATCTCTTAAAGCTAAGTAAATTGGATTATCAACTCCTATATGAACTAAAGGTTTGACGGCTATTTGGATTAAACCAAAGTGTAGATATCTATAATTCTTTTGGATATATTTTTGAATTGTTGTGTTATTTAAGAGAGCGATACTTTGAGAATCTTCTTGAATAGATAAGGTTTTTTCATGAGTTTTAACCGAAAAGGCTGTTTTGAAATCGGTGAATCCGATCTTGTATATTTTTTCTATTTGTTCTTCAGGAATTGTCCTATTTCGTATTTTCCTAACAGCTGCTGCTGTTTGCTCCACTACGCCTGGTCCTAAACCAGCTCTTTCGCCAACTTCATCCCAATGGAGTGGTGTTCTACACTTTCGATCGTAGAGAGTTTCATATGGAGCCATCTGAATCGAAGCCTGGAAACTGTTATTGTAGGCGAACTCTACCAGTGGCAAATTCAGATCCCAGCTTTCTGAAAAATCCACAATACATGCTCTGAGCAAGTCTTCTAAAATCTGAATCACCCTTTCAGATTGTCCATCGGTCTGGGGGTGAAACGCAGTGCTAAAGGTCAACTTCGTACCTGTCAGGCCCCGTTCTAATCTCACAAGATTAGAGCACAATTAAGCACATAATCATGGAAGCATAAAATCGGGCTTAAAAATTTTCGAAATACAATTGGGCCTGAACTTAAAACATCATTCAAAATATTCATAATCAAAATAAGAGTTAACTCAAACTCCAACAATTCATGTAACAACAATATTCAATTCAAAATACAGATCCCCAAATACAATAAAACACGGGGCATCCCCCGGTTCAATACATATCATAAATAGACTGGGACTCAAGGAAACGGGGATCGACCAGTTGGCCCTCCACTCGGTCTAGCCTGGTTACCTGAAGATGTAGGAATACGGTGGCGGATCCGGATCCCACTTCCCGGGGCGCAGCGGAAAAACAAAAATTACCCGGAAAGTGTTCAATACATTCAATAAAATCTACAAACATTCATAGGGTGTTCGTAGATAGTTACCTTGCTGACGTCTAGGCGCCTGGCTCCGACCAGTTTCACGAAGAAACCGGCACTTCAAACTGTAGGCGGCGGTAGATCCTCCAATCAGGTCCACGACCGGATTCAATCTTCCTCCGTCAATCTGCACTAGAAGACTTTACGGATTCAGCACGGACGGAAACTCCTCGTCGTGGTGGCCGGAACAAGTGCGGCAAGAGGGGGCGGCGCGTGGAGGAGCCAACGGCGGCGCGTGGCCGTGAGGCTTATGGAGGGGGCGGCCGAGAGTTGTGGTGGAGGCTAGGTTATTTTGTGTAATGCCATTGTCATCAAAGCCCTAATCCATCTTAATTAAATAAGATGGTAGATGGGCTTGAACCTGGCCCAATGGACTTGGGTCAAACCCAGGTCCATATGAACATTAGGCTCGTTAATTCACACGGTTTCATCATAACTCCGATCGACGATCAGATCGGACCGATCGACTTAGTTTCCAAAACTGAACGTCATGATGCGAAAAACAATTTTTCAGATACCTAGTCCAAAATGACAGTTTTGCCCCTCAACAGTGGGAAATCGCAATTTGACCCCTGTTGACTTTTAGGAAGTCGCACTCCATAAAATCCTCCTCGAGTGCCCAACACATTGAGCTCAGTTTCCATGCGGGAATCATGAATCCAGTACTTGTGTGACCCTCAATGGTTCAGGGATACAGCTAGCCGTGGGCCCACAACCATTGCGGCTCCGAAATCACAATTTCGGACTTGCCCAACGGATCATGGTAAAGCGCCTAGCAACATCGCCCCATGATCCCCTAGGTATCACTGATAGTGCCTGCAAGAACCAGTTGGTCGTGGTTAGCGTACAGTACGGTTCTTTCATCATATATATCCCGATCAGATCAACGACCATTGGTAAATCGAGAGTCGCTAGAGATCCGATAGCTATGCATACATCTTGGAGATCGAATAGTTACATCACGAGTGTTAATAGGTAAACCCATTTACCTAAAACACTTCTAGTACTCTGACCAGAGATTTATACACTATTATCCCCTCAGATAGCATAGGATATCCACGCATGAGATCGAGCGGTGAATCCTCGACAACGAAGCATCGACTCCTACATGCATCGAGATCTCACCCAATCCCGCCGCCTAATGACCCCAAGTGAGTCGGCAAACGGGTCAAAGTGAGACGCCTATCATGTAGAGTCTCAATGACGTTTCGAGTCGTGAGGACTAATCAGTACAACCAAGACCTCAGACTTATCCACTCGACAAATGGTAACCACTTGGAAAGTCCGAACGAGGGTAGTTCGATAGATCACCAGGTCACTATCCATCTGCATGCTCAGAACATCATAATTTTCCCTACCAATGAAACATGGTACTTCGCATCGCAGATGCTAGTCTCAAGCTCGGGCGGCCTTATCCTCATTTTTACGGCCCAATCGACTAGGAACGAGTTCAGAATACACAGTGACTATTAGATGTGTTTCATGATAGCCGTCATACCCACTATCACATCTAACATACACTATAGTGCATTCTAGGTCTTTATCCAACACAATTGTTAACATTATAATCATAATGAAAATAAAGAACGCCATAAACAAATGCGAATATCATATATAAAGATCGTTTCATACAAGAGTCTATAAAACCCACATGCCACAGGTTGGCTAGTTGGGCATCTACTCTAACAATCTCCCACTTGCCCTATAGCCAACTACTCATCAGACGCAGTCCCATTGTTTCGCGATGTTTTTCAAACAAGGGTCCTGGCAAGGGCTTCGTAAGTGGATCAGCAACGTTGTCCGCAGAGGCGACTCTCTCAACTGCTATGTCACCTCTAGCCACAATATCCCGGATTATGTGTATTTCCTCAGTATGTGTTTGGATCTTTGGTGAGACCTAGGATCCTTTTTCAGTTCACCACCCCCATAGACCATGAACATATTCTTAGTCCTTCTTAAGTACTTAAAAATATCCTTCACAGCCTTCCAATGCACTTGGCCGGGGTTTGCCTGGTAGCGGCTCGTGACACTCAGAGCATATGCGACATCCGGTCTAGTTGAGATCATGCCATACATAATACTACCTATTTCCAAGGCATATGGCACACGTGTCATACTCTCTATCTCCTCATCAGTCTTCGGATACATAGACTTAGATAGAGTGACCCCGTGGAACATAGGTAGGTGTCCTCTCTTGGACTCTTCCATAGATAACCGCTTAAGTACGGTATCGATGTAGTTAGCTTGGGTGAGTCCGAGCATCCGTTTCGATCTATCACGATAGATCTGTATTCCAAGAATATAGGATGCTTCACCCATGTCCATCATCGAGAATCTACTAGACAACCATACTTTGGTTGACTGCAGCATTCCTACATCATTCCCAATGAGTAGAATGTCATCAACATAAAGTACGAGGAATGTCACAGCGCTTTCAACTACCTTCTTATATACACATGGCTCCTCGGGATTCTTGATGAAACCAAATTCCTTATTTTTTTCATCGAATCTCAGGTTCCAACTCCTCGATGCTTGTTTGAGACCGTAGATCGATCTCTGAAGTTTTCATACCTTATGCTCACTTCCCACAGATGTGAAACCCTCAGGCTGCGTCATATAGATCTCTTCCTCAATGTTTCCATTAAGGAACGCAGTTTTCACATCCATTTGCCATATCTCATAGTCGTACCATGCGGCTATGGCTAGTAAGATTCTATTCGACTTGAACATTGCGACTGGTGAAAAAGTTTCATCATATTCAACACCTTGCCTTTGAGTGTAACCTTTCGCGACCAGTCGTGCCTTTTAGGTCATTACCTTACCATCAGGCCCAAGTTTCCTCTTGTATACCCATTTACACCCAATAGGAACAATTCCTTCGGGAGGGTTAACAAGATTCCAAACTTGGTTCGCATGCATTGAGTCAAACTCAGACTGCATTGCTTCAAGCCACAAATTAGAATCAGCATCGGAAATTGCCTCCTTGAAAGTTCTTGGATCAGATCCAACAACTTGATCACCTTGATCATCTTCAAGGAGAAAACCATATCT
>KQ989607.1:243098-262218 GCA_001598015.1 Dorcoceras hygrometricum | reverse complement strand
GAAGCTGTACGTTGATTGTGTTGTTAGATTGCACGGTGTGCCTGTTTCAATCGTGTCTGACCGAGATCCGAGGTTTACTTCCAGGTTTTGGAAGAGTTTGCAGACAGCTTTGGGTACTAGATTGGCTATGAGTACCGCGTATCATCCCCAGACAGATGGCCAATCTGAGCGAACTATCCAGACGTTAGAGGATATGTTGCCTGCTGTTGTGTTGGATTTCGGAGGTAGTTGGCAAGACGCGTTGTCTTTGGTTGAGTTTTCGTATAATAACAGCTACCAAGTGACGATTGGCATGGCGCCTTTCGAGGCTTTGTATGGCCGCAAGTGCAGATCGCCAGTGTGTTGGGAAGAAGTGGGGGAGAAACAGTTGTCTGCCCCTGACTTTGTGCAGCAGATGAAAGATCACGTGGATCTTATTAGACAGCGGATGAAAGCTGCCCAGGATCGCCAAGCCAGTTATGAGAATAAGAGGCGTAGACCTCTTGAGTTTCAGGTTGGTGATCGTGTATTTCTCAAGGTTTCTCCGTTTCGTAGTGTGATGCGCTTTGGACGCAAGGGAAAGTTAGCCCCTCGTTACGTTGGTCCGTATGAGATTGTCGAGAGGATTGGCCCTTTGGCGTATCGTCTGTTGTTGCCGTCCGAGTTATCTTCTTTGCATGACGTCTTTCACGTTTCCATGTTGAGGAAGTACGAGCCAGATCCGTCTCATGTGCTTGGAACTGACGAAGTAGAGCTAGATCAGCCGTTGAGCTATCAGGAATACCCTTTGAAAATCCTTGGCAGAAATGACATATTGTAGGGGTTTCAAGCATCCTTGAGAAATCTTTAAACCCTGGCTTGGAAAGCATAGGTGTTCGAGTCCCTGACTACAACTTCATTAGATTAATTGCCCGTGGGTCCGGAAGTGCCTTGGCCCTGACAAGTGCGAACCTTAGTGGGCATACTAGCAGTCTAGATATCAAGGATTTCGAGAATCTCTGGAAGTATTGTGCATACATCTATGATGGTGGTGTTATTCCATCTGATCGTGCTGGATCAAGGGTTGTAGATCTCACCGAGCCATGAATGTACAAGATTTTAAGGCCTGGAGGTAAACTTCTAAATTTCTATGAATCTTTTTCATGAACATATGAACGGATTTCATCAGATTTTATTACAACTAAGAGAACTTGTCATCGATTATGTTTAAGCAGCTCTTTAAAAAAATATACTTTCTCAATAATTTATGCGATCCAAATATGTGTACACAAACTCATAAACCTACCAATTCATCTTATCATTTACTAATACATGAGGTCAAATTAATTGTGTTAACAAAATTAACTAGGACCCCTTTTCAATTAATGAGACTACGAGGGTGCGTTTGGACATTGGTTTCAAATAAATTTTCATTGTTAATAACTTAGACATAAGAAATTCAAATGTATTTCCTAAATCCTAAGTTAGTCATACTATAATTGAATTAATCAGAATGTGTTTCAAATCATTAGAACTAGTAACTGAGTCATTAGCATTGTGTGGATCAAAAACACATAAGGCAAACTCGTTATTGGGGGCACAAATTATATATGAAAAGGTTGAACAAAGGAGATGATTTTAGTGAACGAGAAGGGAAAAGGAACATTGGGTAGTACACATTTTAGTAAACAAAAATTCTATTGTTAATCGATGAAATCTGCAAAAGTGCACTGTTCTTGGGGTACCACTGATTTTAATTTTAAAGAAAAAGAGAGAAGAGCTTCTAACGGCTGAAGGAAAAAGATGACAGTTCACATGGTAGACAGTTTGGGATAAGATTGAAATTTAAATTTACAACAACGAAAAATGTTAAAATTAAAATGATGTATCCCATGTCAAAACTACAAATATCGATATTTGTTTCCTGAATAAACCATCTATTTCCAGTTGGGATGCAAGCATTTCACACCAAGTCAATGCATGATAAATCTATTTTTCGCTCCATCAACTCCGAGCAAATATGGTACAAAAGATTACCTTTCACATAACAGTTAAATATGCTGCATGTTATTAAATATAATAGCCATTAAGAAAGTTCAAAACCCATTCACTTGTTCATTCCGCGAACATGTTACATGCAATTATCAAACGTCCATATATTTTGTTAAAATATCAAATGCTGCGTCATCTACCTTAGTGCTAACTCATAAAACTCTTTGAACACGTTCTCCGGATATATGGTAAGATGATTTTAGTCTCCCTTAAAAGTTAAAATTAAACAAAGAGTAAAGAAGAACCCCAATTGTCTCGTAGAACATACAAATTATAAAAATCCATAGCTATTAATTGTTGAAGTTATTTTACAATGAAAGGAAATTCAAAAAACAGATTTTAAATCACTTCCAACAACAAAAGAGATTTCCACTTCCAAATGATTTGTACAATTTTAATATCCATTATATTTATTCTAAGGTTTATGCCTGTATATTCCAAAGCTCATGACTTGCGCATTTTGTCTTGGCAGTGCAAAGGAAGAGACCATCGGAATACTTGAAAGGCGCGATCTAGTAGCGAATGCCAACTCCACATAAATCCTGATTTAATTGTACGCGGCTAATCTTTGGTAGTTTGTCGTGGGTTTGTAGTTCTGAACTGGCCTTTGTTTGGCTTGTTTGTAGTTCAAATATAAGAGCTTTTGGTCTATATATATCCATTTGAGCTTTCTGAAACTAGTGACATTCTAGTAAATAATAAATATTTTTTTGAAAGTGACATTAAACGAGGATTAAGCTAACTAAGTAAAAGCTTAGATAAAACATACCCCTCATGTAGGCTTTTTGTGTTTGCATGTCACGTATTAAGGAAGTACTTAGAAATCTAAATTTTCTAAAGCAATTTCCTTTTTTACCCTTATTAAATAAATAAATTAGATAAATAAAAATGTAAACTACACTGGGTAATTGGTAAAATAATAGAAAAATATTAAGCAAGGAAATCGGGCAATATAATTGAAACGATGAAAAGGGAAATTCAGCCCATATACATGGGACTGCGGCAGTGATGATTTGGCCAAAGTGTGAAAAAAGTGGCCAAACCTATAATTGACCCATCCAATGCACTTAATGCTCCATAAAATGCCAAAATTTTTTGTTATGATATTGATATAAAACAGAGGAGATGCTGGCAGTATCTCCCGCCATTCATTTCAACATATGCTGGCTTCATAGTTTTTGCCATGCTTACATCGCTTATTCATAAAGTGAAACATAGAGATTCATAAGTTCTGTTTTGAACTTATGCTGCAAATATCTTCCATTTTGCTGGACTTGAAGATATTGAATTACTTTTGTTCCATGCTCTTATTGAATGCAACCGAATGGAAAAACACCACCTTTGGCTGCTGGTTTTATTGGTCAAACATCTGCGGGGAAGTTGCAGGCCTTGTTGTTGTCGTGCTTTATTGTTTGCTGGTCTTCCTGGTACTGGAAAGACGACTCTCGCATTAGGGATTTCGCAGGAACTTGGTAGCAAGGTGTCGTTTTTGTATTTGGTCTGTACTAATAATAATGTTGTGATTTGGTCTACATCATTTCAATGGTGTTTGTTCATGTTGATGTTCATCGAGTAAGTTCTTGTGGTTATATTTTTCCTTTTAATATGCAGGTTCGAATTTGCCCAATGGTGGGATTAGAAGTGTATTAATCCAATGCAAAGAAGACAGGTTCTAATGGAGAATTTCCGAAGAGCTTCCGGCCTTCGGGTTCCGGATCAAAGAAAACAAAGAGGTCTACGAAGGAGAGGCAATTTAACAGATTATCAAAACGATTTACTTGATCGCACAATATATGTGATATGGCCTTAGGGAATGTGGGCCAAAATAATCACGAGAAGCCCAATATTGAGTATGTTTATTCTAGAAGTAAAAAAAGTTCTTGCGCGTGAGGGAGTCGGAAATTAAATAAACTACGAAAATTCTGACTTTTAGAGACATAAGAGTGTGTCATGTGTCGTCAGATAGTAATATTTATGACGCTCCATGCTGTTAGTGTCGGATAAACAAGAGTGCGGTGAGTGAAAATTTCCCTCATTTCTCTCTTGCTAATTTTATGAAGTATTAGATCTAATGTATAGCAAAATATGGTTTTTTTACGAGGGAAATTTTCCCACCGGCTCTAGATCATTTGGGGACGTATCGCTTAATTAAAAATTCGAAATATATGTATACATATATAACTTTTTGAATTATAAACATATATATTTTAAAAGATGCATGTTTCTTAAAATATCATTGTTTTAAAAATATTTATTGCTGTATTTTATATTTTTATGTGTATTATATATTGCTGTAAACTAAAATTTAGATTATGTCTTATAGTGTATTGATATTTTATTATTATGTAGTGATATACAATATATAATTATATTATATTTATATTAATTATAGTTTATATCTAAATAATAATTTATGATTCTATAATTTAACTTTGTTAGTTATGTTAAATTAATAGTATATATATATATATATATGTATATATTGAAGGGATTATTTGTAAAAATGGAAAGAGTGTAACACGTCTGCAGAAAACCTTCTTTACCAAAATTCGTCGCACTTCTGCAGTCCCAGTAGAGAACCGAAGCTCGCTGCGATCGATTGACATCCAGGTACTTCTCTTATATCGCTAGTCTTCGTTGTTGTGTAGATCCTTCATGAATTAAGCTCCATCTTTTCGGGAGTCGGACGTGTGTTTGGTTACTGGGAAAATAGGTTTATTCAGCTTATGTGCTTGGGTTAATGATTTTGGTTATTGTTGTTAAATTTGGTGTTGCATTTAGTAGGTGTTTTGTTATTTGGTTTTTGGGAAACGAGGAATTGTGAGTAGCAACAATGTTATGCTCACCATTTGAATTTTCAGTTTTCATCTACCAAGTAACTCTCTCTGCAACCTGTGTATTCAATTGGAAAATTTTTTGTTGGAAAAGATATGTTTATAGTTATAGCTTGGATTTAGATGTAACACATGGATGTTTTACTCCCATACGACACCCTATGTGATCATAATTTTTGTACGTGTCCTGTTCTGTTCATTTCACCAGTAGTGAACTAAATCTACTTCAAAGTACTGATAAAAGTATGATACAATCTGCAGAACATCTGGGCGTGCTTCAAGTCGTCCCCAGCCAAACTCTCCAGCTTCATTCTGGGCCTGGGAAAACTCGCGGTTGAAGGATTAATTATCTACCAACGGTACTACTTCATCGATATGTATATAAATCGTGTGGACCTAGTTTGAGAATCAACTTGTTCTAAGTAACATCTTGTACTGTCTTCAATAAAGCTACATGACTCGTTTGAATATGTGAGTTTTATTTGTGTTTCGAGACCACATTTGATTCACTTGGTTGATTTCGGTTTGAGCCGAAAAGATAAAAAGATGATGACCCAAAAGCCAACTATGCATACTTGACAAGATTTGAAATTTATATAGAATAAAAACTTGAGCATATAATTGCTAGTATTGCACGAAAAATTCCTTTGCTTTTCTATCTGATTCATTTCTAACATCTTTTTATATACTAGTTTTTGTTTGTGCTTAGTACTGTATATTTCGATTAATAATTTTGTTAGATTGGGGAGTACAAACTTTTGTCTATTTAATCAAAATTGGGGGGTATTTATAGGGCTATATGCGGATTTCTAAGGCTTAATATTATAATAGCTATGCATCACTGCCTCTTTTATTTGCACTTTTCCGTGTTTGCGAACAACATATTTTTGAAGCTTTGGTTGGTTGCGTGTGATATGGTCAAATTCAGTTTCTTCTTGTTTTAAGGAGTAACATTGAGTCAAAAAAGATTTTGTTTTTGTTACTTGATTTAAGTTTGTCAAGGAAAATTATTCCAGTGATTGGCTCTGTAAGTATTATGCACAATTTTTTGACATGCTTGTAAAATAAAAATTACTGACATAAATTGTATGAGTTTCTTAACCTTAAACAAGATTACTTACAGATGTTGGCATTTTGCTAAATGCTTGGTATAATTAAATTATTATCTTTTCTGAATTCCATAAGTAAAAACCATGGATGATGGGTTATGGGGCTGCTTGAAACTGTCAAACAAATAACAAAAAGAAATAATAGATAGCTACTTGTCGATATGTTGGCATGCTTGATACAAAATACATGTGATACTATTTACTGTACATATGCACATTTTTCTATCGACTAAAGGATGTTGGAACTTAGTACTACGGGTAGTGAATTACATATCAATAGTCATTTCATGCTGCTGGATATTTATATCTCTGGATTTTATTTAGTGTACATATGCACATTTTTCTGTAGACTAAAGGGTGTTGAAACTTAGTGCGACGGGTGTATTTATTTCACATTGATATGCTCGAGTTCTACAATTCCACTTCTACACTATAGAAGAAGCGTTTTGGTCCTCTTAGCCAGATTTTCTATGACTTTTACACCAAGAAGGAACATCTGTGAAACAAGTTACCTTGCTGTATGATTTAGATGGTTCAAGTTCATGGGCTTAATTATATTTACACGGTATTCCATTCTTATGGACCTTTATCTTTGGTTTCACGGGGCTAGTGAAATATAATGTCTTAACGAAAATGTCTACAGAAATATAGTGTCTAGGGAATATACATTAATATAAAGCAAAAAATATTCAAAAATATTTAAATATTCAGAAGGATAAAATTTTTTTCTAAATATCTATGACTAAATTATTTAAGGAGTTTCCTGAAAAAATTTTGTTTGTTTCTAATATGATTGGAAAATATATTACTATGTGATATTTTAAGTCACTAGACCAACTTGTAAATTTGATGAAAATATTCTTCTGAGTTATCTATAATATTTTAATTGACTACAATTATACAAAATGGATATTGACAAAAGTTGGATGAGTGTGGCTATTCAAATCTCTTCTGAATGTAAAATGTACGGATGTTTGTAGCACACCCTATCGCATATGCCAATGAAGAAGGAAAATAAGTTGTCCATGTAATAATTGTTTGAATCATCGATTACAACTATTACGTTTAGTGGAGATCCACTTAATACAATATATGATACAACAATCCTATAAAGTATGAGATTACCATGGTGAGCAATATGAACATCCATCAACAGAGCATGAAACTTTATCTGATAGGTTCGATGCAAGCAACCATTCCAGCAAAATTTATTCACGGAAAGTCGTTACCCTTCTTCTCAAGTTCCCTTTTTGGATCTTCCCTAGGTGGGCAAAATTTAAGCATATTTTAATTTTCTGGATTATCTTCCGTTTCTCCTTCTCGTGCCGAAATTGCGTTTGTTTGAACAAATTTTTACTTGAGTACATTTGTATTTGAAGGTGTGAGAAAGTTGAAAACTTTGACCTCATTAGAACGCAGACGGTACAACAGAGGCTTAGATGTAAAGCAGATGGCTTGGAGAATGGAGAAATGTGATGGGAATGGTATGGGGATTGGTGAATTTGGTGTCCTACGCCCGGCTATGGAGGATTATGCACAAGAGGCCGTTAAAGCTGTAAAGGCTGGGAAAGTGATTGTTGTTCCCACTGATACCCTTTATGGTTTTGCTTGTGATGCTTGGTAGTTTCCTTGTTCTAGATTCTTATTGCATCTACTGATTAAGGCCTGTACATTGAGACCCAGCGAGCAAGTTCCACAAACTTTATGTGTATTGCATCACAGTTTTTGATTGTGATATGCTAGTGCTTTAGATGATGTGTAAAAGAACTTGAACAAATACAATTGTCTGTGAAATTTTTTTGCCTCTATTTGATAGTTTTTCGATGATAACTTCATTGCTTTTGAAATGTGGTTGTAGTTTAAGAAGACGGTTGGTCACATTTGTTAGCGCATTAAGATGGTACCCTGTGCTTTAAATGTTGTGAGACCAAGGCTTATTATTGTGTTTTTTCCTAGCGCAACTCCATGGATACAGTGCATCGGATATATGAAATTAAAGGTCGTAAGTACAGAAGTCCTCTGGCAATTTGTGTCGGTGATGTTGAGGACATACAACGTTTTGCTATCACCGATCACTTGTCTAATGTATTGCTTAACTTTCTTCTTCCTGGACCTGTAACATTGGTGTTAAGACGAGGTTTGTAAAGCTCATTAGCTTCTTGTTTTAATCCTTGTAATTAATTGACTAGTTGTAGAGAGTTAGGTTTGTAAATTGGAAATATAGAGCTGGAATTAAATCACTTTCGTTCACCATTTGGTTGATTTCTCCGTTATCCCTATCCCATTCTTACAGGATATAGATCATATTCGTTACATTTCTAGTTGGTGCAGCTTAGACTACAACTTTATGTTGACATATTGTAGGGGTTTCAAGCATCCTTGAGAAATTTTTAAACCTTGGTTTGGAAAGTATAGGTGTTCGAGTCCCTGGCTACAACTTCATTAGATTTATTGCCCGTGAGTCCAGAAGTGCCTTGGCCCTAACAAGTGCGAACCTTAGTGGGCGTCCTAGCAGTCTAGATATCAAGGATTTCGAGAATCTCTGGAAGTATTGTGCATACATATATGATGGTGGTGTTATTCCATATGATCGTGTTGGATCAACGGTTGTAGATCTCACGGAGCCAGGAAGGTACAAAATTTTAAGGCATGGGAGGTAAACATCTAAATTTCTATGAATCTTTTTCATGAACATATGAACGGATTTCATCAGATTTTTATGACAACTAAGAGAACTTGTCATCAATTATGTTTAAACATCTCTTTAAAAAAAATATACTTTCTCAATAATTTATGTGATCCAAATATGTGTACACAAACTCATAAACCTACCAATTCATCTTATCATTTACTAATACACGAGGTCAAATTAATTGTGTTAACAAAATTAACTAGGACCCCTTTTCAATTAATGAGACTACGAGGGTGCATTTGGACATTGGTGTCAAATAAATTTTCATTGTTTAATAACTTAGACATAAGAAATTCAAACGTATGTTCTAAATCCTGTGTTATTCATACTATAATTGAATTAATCAGAATGGGTTTCAAATCATTAGAACTAGTAACTGAGTCATACGCATTGTGTGTGTCAAAAACACGTAAGGTAAACTCGTTATTGGGGGAACAAATTGCATATGAAAAGGTTGAACAAAGGAGATGATTTTAGTGAACGAGAAGGGAAAAGGCACATTGGGTAGTACGCATTTTAGTAAACAAAAAATTCTATTCTTAATCGATGAAATCTGCATAAGTGCACTGTTCTTGGGATAAAAAGCTAAGAATGGCTGAGGGAAAATGACGACAGTTCACATGGAAAATGGTTTGGGAGAAGAATCTGGGCTCATCATCTGTTGAGATTATCAGAGAAATAATAGCATAACGTTATAAAGTTAAGCCCAAAATTGAAAAAGATTGAAATTTAAATTTACAACAACGAAAAATGTTAAAATTAAAATGATGTATCCCATGTCAAAACTACAAATATCGATATTTGTTTCCTGAATAAACCATCTATTTCACGAAATATTAAGAACTAAATCCAGATAATCTCTCAAATAGAGAAATCAATAAAATTATAACCCATATGCTAAATGTGAAAGATCTTAAAGGCATTGAAAAAAAATATAGCAAATATGCTGCAGGATATCAAATCCATTAAGTTAAAAAAAAGTTAAAACCCTATACACTTCTGCCAACACATTGCATGGACTTACCAAACTCCCATATTTAAAATGCAGATTCAACTACCTTTGTGCTTTATTATAAATATTTTTGACCACATTCTCCAGAAACCAGGTACAAAAAATTAACTTTCAAATAACAGTAAAATATGCTACATGTTATTAAATATAATAGCCAGTACACAAAGTTCAAAACCCATTCACTTGTTCATTTCCGCGAACATGTTGCATGCACTTATCAAACGTCCATATATTTGTTAAATATCAAATGCTTCTTCATATACCCTAGTGCTCTCTCATAAACCACTTTGAACAGGTTCTCCAGATATTTAGTTAGATGATTTTAGTCTCCCTTAAAAGTTAAGACTCTGTTTGGACATGTTTTTAAAAAATGTTTTTCAAAAAATATTTACAAAACTTTTTGAAAGTTGTGTTGGTCCCTGTTTTGAAGAGGAAACTAAACAGCCGCTGATTTAAAATGACATTAAAAAAAATTTTGCGCGTTGCTATGGAGCTGCAATAGCTCAAGGTTCTTGAACATCTAAAAATCACAAGATCACCGGAGACAGATCTGGTATGAAATTAAAATCATGCGGAAACACCAGAACTGAATCATAATATTTTAAAACGATTCAAACAGATTTATGTACAATATAAATCTGTTCGACTGTATGTGCAAGTGTGCTAACTGTAAACGTAAGTACTGAAGTAAATGCAAGTGCTGAATTGCAAGTGCTGAAATAAATGTGCGTGCTGAATGCAAGTGCTGAAATCTGTTATGCGATGCTAAAGTAAATGTGCAAGTACTGAAAGTTTTAAATAAATGGACCAGCTGATTTGTTTCTGGAAGTTCGGACTTCAATGTCCTACATCTCCCCTTCTTCCACATCGGAAGGATCCACTAGAAGACTTTGATGGTTACAGGACATCTGCAAACACCCACCGACACAAGCAGCACTTGTATGGACTCCTAGACTCTACAAATACACACCAGCCGCAACTGTGTGACTAACTACATACACATGAGTTTTACGTCATCGTGCTTGGACGGGACCTGTTGTGAATTGGTTTTGAGATTCATTCACCAATGGATGTGAATGAATCTATGTGTGTGAGATTTGATACAATGAAACTCTCAACTCTCTGTTTCTCCCAGCCGCAACTGTGTGACTAACTACATACACATGAGTTTTACGTCATCGTGCTTGGACGGGACCTGTTGTGAATTGGTTTTGAGATTCATTCACCAATGGATGTGAATGAATCTATGTGTGTGAGATTTGATACAATGAAATGCTCAACTCTCTGTTTCTCACACACTAGGGAAATGCTCCTAAACGAGCTGATGAAGATTCAGCAGCCGACACTACAATAAGCTCCTCTCAAGAATGAATAGAATATAGCCGTTAGATAAATTCCAAATCTCTTCTGCGCTTGTCAAGGCTAATTCGTCGTCTTCTTTCCATTTCCGTGCACCTCTGTAAAATAGATATGATGACGTCACGGTTGCTGCCACCATCTTCTTCAACAGATATGATGACGTCACGGTTGCTGCCACCATCTTCTTCAACAGATATGATGACGTCACGGTTGCTGCCACCATCTTCTTCAACAGATATGATGACGTCACGGTTGCTGCCACCATCTTCTTCAACAGATATGATGACGTCACGGTTGCTGCCACCATCTTCTTCAACAGATATGATGACGTCACGGTTGCTGCCACCATCTTCTTCAACAGATATGATGACGTCACGGTTGCTGCCACCATCTTCTTCAACAGATATGATGACGTCACAGTTGCTGAATCTCGATTTCTTTCAATCAGCAATGCTGACGTCATCGTTGCTGCTCGCAGCTTCTTCCTGCTGGTGTCTTGCGACTGCTGTCAACGCAAAGAGCATCTGCTGAATCTTATCGCGAATGCAAAACGTTGTCGTATCAACTTATTCAAGCGACATCGTTTTGCAATCGCCAACTTCAAATATCATCTGCTGAATCTTTGTCTTTGCGCTTCTGCTGAATCCATTCCACTATAGCCATCTGCTGAATCTTTAGCACGACGTCGCTTTCTCTTGCGTCTGCTGATTGCTAATCATCTGCTGATTTTGATGACATCACTGCTGATGTCATCATCGCTGATTCCAGATCTTGCGCTTCTTCTCAACTGCTGATTATGATGACGTCATCCTTGCTGCTCATTGCTTCCTTCAGAATATATGCTGACATCATCCTTGCTGATAACAGCTCGCTCCAGCTGAACTTCATCGTTCCAGCTCCAGCTTGCGACTCTTCTTAGCTTCTGTTCCAGCTGGTCCTCTCGCATCAGCTGATCTTTCTTCATCTGCTGAACATGATGTCGTCACCGATTACATCATCATCGATGGTCCACTTAGATGTTCCAGCTGGTTCCCTTTTAATGTTCCAGCTGGTTCATTTTCCTCTTCTAGCGCTCCAGCTGGTCTTTTCACCAACTGATCTATTTCTCCAGCAGTCTTCACAGTTCCTGTTCCAGCTGGTTCATCTTTTCTTTAGCGCTTGCAGCTGGTTCTTATCGTTCCAGCTGATTCACTATGCTCCAGCTGGTTCAACTTGGCCTCCGCCTGATTCGAACAACTGATTCAACTTTGGACGTCTCCATTGCTAATCCAGATGCCGTTTACATTGAAGAACTAAACCAACTGCTGAACTTTATCTTTCAAACCATCGGCTGGACAGATTACTGCTACTGCTGATCTTCTTCTTTGTTCCTAAAACATGTACACTTAAGTAGAATTGTTAGAAACACAATAACAGGTTTTGTGTAATTCAAAACTTAATCAGGATCTGTTTACACAGATCCATCAATCTCTCCCTTTTTAATTTACACAAAACCTTAAATAACGATGCATGTTCTAACAATTCTCTCCCTTTTTGTGGGAATCAAAAAGAGTTCGAATCTGGGTCTTCCCATGAATTTTAAAAAGAAACTCTCCCTACACTGTTACAACAAAAACAACGTAACAGCAGGAGTTTTAAATTTGAAAAACAAAACCAGCTTTTGGGAAGCACCATATGCAAAAGTTATATGATTTTGAAAACTGAACTGATGCATAGCTCAAATTAACAAAGACAGCGACGCCACTCTCCCTGTCTTTTATAACATAAGCTCAAATCATTTAAAAACAAAATTTTGGCACCAGCTGGAATCCGCATAACATAATACTTGAAAACTTATCAGAGCATAAAGCAATGTTTCAAACAAGCATGTACTACTGAGTTACTTATATATGAAGAACCAGTAAACAGAGAACAGCTCATATTTTCATACTTCTATTTCGTCCCATGTGCTTGTCACCGAGCCTCGCTCCAAGTGATCTTACAGCACAACGAAAATAGAAGCTTGGCATCCGCACGGGACTCGCGCATCCCGTGACAGTTCATCAAAAGAAAAGCGGTTCTATATTAAAATAGATCAACTGGCCTTCCAGCCGCAACTGTGTGACTAACTACATACACATGAGTTTTACGTCATCGTGCTTGGACGGGACCTGTGTTGGAAAGGTTTTGAGATTCATTCACTATACAATGAATGTGAATGAATCTCTGTGTGTGAGAATTACAGTGTACGCACAGCTCTCAAAAGATACATCTCACACACTAGGAAATGCTCCTAAACGAGCTGATGAAGATTCAGCAGCCGACACTACAATAAGCTCCTCTCAAGAATGATTGTCGACTGCTTCATCTTCCTGTGTTCTTCCCTTTCGTTGTTGTCTCCTTTTAATTTTCTCTTTTCTGTGCAACAACTCTCACGACTTCAGCTCTGCAGTCACGCAGTCTCTCTGAGTCGACTGTTCTTCAATGGCGTTCTTCTCGTATATAAGCCTCTGTTTGAATATTGTCGTTAGACAGTGAATACAACTCTCTTCTGCGCTTGTTACGGCTAAATCGTCGTCTTTCCAAATGTGTGCAATGCTCCTCTGTAAATTGTACTATTTTCCAGAATAGTACAAATCTTGTTCCCTTAATTCCAGGCAATTTGCACGACTCTAATCTCAGCCATTGATACTTCCCATCTTGAGCGTTGATTGCGTCCAGCAGCTGAATGTTCTCCAACAAGTTGTTCAACAGCTGTTGTCTTTTCTTTGTCACAACACTTCACGCAACAGCTGTTTCTTTTCTGCGTCTGGTTTTCGCTCCTTTGCAATCCAGTCGACTAGTATAAAATCTTTTCATTGTGCTGCGACTGGATGCACTGTAGCTTGCGACTGGGTTGATCTTCTGTCTTTGCGCTACTGCTGAAATCATCGTTGCGTCTGGATCTTTGCGACTGATACATCAACTACTGGGTAGGTCAAACGATGTCGTATCAACTTATTCAAACGACATCGTTTGCTATGCATCCTCGACTGGTTAAGTATAACACTGTAGCTCCCTGCTGGTTTCTCTTGAGAGATTTACCTGCTGGTTCTGTCATCGCAACCCATCGACTGAATCTTATCGCGAATGCAAAACATTGTCGTATCAACTTATTCAAGCGACATCGATTTGCAATCGCCAACTTCAAATATCATCTGCTGAATCTTTGTCTTTGCGCTTCTGCTGAATCCATTCCACTGTAGCCATCTGCTGAATCTTTAGCACGACGTCGCTTTCTCTTGCGTCTGCTGATTGCTAATCATCTGCTGATTGTGATGACATCACTGCTGATGTCATCATCGCTGATTCCAGATCTTGCGCTTCTTCTCAACTGCTGATTGTGATGACGTCATCCTTGCTGCTAATTGCTTCCTCCAGAATATATGCTGACGTCATCCTTGTTGATAACAGCTCTTGCTAGCGCTCCAGCTGAACTTCATCGTTCCAGCTCCAGCTTGCGACTCTTCTTAGCTTCTGTTCCAGCTGGTCCTCTCGCACCAGCTGATCTTTCTTCATCTGCTGAACATGATGTCGTTACCGATTACATCATCATCGATGGTCCACTTAGATGTTCCAGCTGGTTCCCTTTTAATGTTCCAGCTGGTTCATTTTCCTCTTCTAGCGCTCCAGCTGGTCTTTTCACCAACTGATCTATTTCTCCAGCAGTCTTCACAGTTCCTGTTCCAGCTGGTTCATCTTTTCTTTAGCGCTTGCAGCTGGTTCTTATCGTTCCAGCTGATTCACTATGCTCCAGCTGGTTCAACTTGGCATCCGCCTGATTACGAACAACTGACTCAACTTTGGACGTCTCCATTGCTAATCCAGCTGCCGTTTACATTGAAGAACTAAACCAGCTGCTGAACTTTATCTTTCAAACCATCTGCTGGACAGATTACTTCTACTGCTGATCTTCTTCTTTGTTCCTAAAACCTGTACACTTAAGTAGAATTGTTAGAAACACAATAACAGGTTTTGTGTAATTCAAAACTTAATCAGGATCTGTCTAAACAGATCCATCAATCTCTCCCTTTTTGATTTACACAAAACCTTAAATAATCGATGCATGTTCTAACAATTCTCTCCCTTTTTGTGGGAATCAAAAAGAGATCGAAGTTTTATTTTAAGGAAAAATATGTGTTTGGATAACTATTTTATAAAAACGTTTTATTAGTTAAAAATATGTTTGGAAATTTAGAAAAAATACAAATTAAATATTTTATAAATATTTGTACATAATTCAAACTATCATTAAAAAAAGGTGCAACAATACATGACATAAACTATATTAAACTTAAATGTACAAGTTCTCGTTAAATATCAAAAGTAAAACGACATCATTTATAAATATAAAACTTAACGGGTTGTTCTCGTTGCATTCCATATTTGAGTTGCTATTGATGTTCGACGATTATTCCATTGAAAGATGGCACCATCCGACGTGTCAATTGCTTCCAACATGTTTTGAGTTCCATCATTGTCTTCATTTCCACCTTCTTGCCCTACTTGTAAATCCTCATTTGCAAACTCGCGAAGGATGTCATCTTCCAATTGAACTTTTTTAATAAAATTGTGTAGCACACAACAAGTAATTCGAAGTACGGTTGATTTTTCAAACTATAATTATTCATTGGTCCCTTAAGAAAGGAAAAACGACGCTTCAAACAACCAAAACTTCTTTCAATCACATTCCGCAAAGAAGATGGTACTACTTGCTCATTCCGAGAAGCGATAATATTTGGAGCAAAGCGAACAAAAGCTTCGACAAGCAAAGAAATATTGCGGTCGACAGTTTCAGTTGAATGTTGAAATCTTTCTGCAATTACACGTATACGACCATCCGTACCAGTCAATGTTAAGAACATGGCAAGAGACTCCTCCATTGATACTCTACGTTGATGATGATGTTCTGATATATAATTCCCTTCTCTAAGTACGTTACAAAGTCGTTTAAAAGTATCAACCGTGATCCGACAATTTTCCAAAATCCGAGCACAATGTCCGGTCAATAGTTCCATTGTATAATCATTTCCAGTAAGTGCTGATGTCCTACATGAAATTCTATCAATCCCAGGTATTTTTCTTTTACGAGCTTGTACTAGTTTATATAGTCTTCATTCATCAACATCATCATCAGATGAGGAACAGTAGCTCAACTGAGAAGAACCAGCCATTATATTCTACCTACAAATTTAGTTCAATGAATTTTTCTTAGCCAAAGCTAAGAGAAATTTTAGAATATTTTTATTTCGAGCAGGAAGAAAATCTAACAGAACCCAATTGGCATATGCCCACCTCTTCAGCAAAGACAAATTCTGCTCAAAACATGGCACATTATTTTAGAAAAAAAGAAATGTTCTTTTTCACGGTTAGTAGTTTTGCATATGATAAAGAGAATCGTGGTGAGACAAAGCAGTGAGGAGTAAGAGATTTCTGATATGTAAAAAAAGGTTAATTTCACCAAGAATAATAATAGAACAGTAAAATCAAATACAGAAAGTGTCCTAACCAGCAACGGGTTACAAAGTATTCTAATAAAACGTTGAATGCTTGATTGCTAGAAGAAACGCCCACAGCTCAACTACATGGTGAAGTTTAGCATTGGGAAAGGTTTCGTATATCCAAAAAAGCTCCTGACTACTAGCGTAGCATTGATGTGAAATCAATAGCTGGATTTTTTCAGCAATGAAAGATATGGGCCACGATATTTTTGGGTGCCTGCTATGTTGCTCATACAAAACTTCTTGATTAAAGTACCATTTGAATCCCAACACAAGATCAGAATAATAATTCCGTTCTATTTTTACAACTGTTTTAGTTGCAAAAATGATTTTTAAACCATTTCGATTATTGCATCAAATTTATTTTCAGATGGTATCTACAAGTTAATTGCTAAGTGTAACTGCCAATAGTTTCTCAAAATTTCGCCCACATATAGCAAGTTAAAACCACACAACTCCTTAAAAAACACCTCCTACTTAACTTGAAAAACAGTTTTTTAAGAAAATGTTTTTTAAATTTTTTAAAAAATTCTTGCCCAAACACCAACTTTAAAAAATTTTACTTATAAAACACTAAAAACATTCTTTAAGAACATGTCCAAACACACCCTAAAATTAAACAAAGAGTAAAGAAGAACCCCAATTGTCTTATGGAACATACAAATTATAAAAATCCATAGCCTAATGAGAAACTTGAAATAAAATCCCTCTAATTATCTTTGAACACGAGAAATTCCGGGGGACCCACCACTCTGCGGTCCATTCCATCATTGTGATGCTACGCGTTTTTTAACCATGTTAAGAGAAGAGCAGGAGACACTTATGTAAACATATGAGGATATTAACCGGGTCAAAAATTGGAAGAAAGTTGGGCTTTCAGAAAGATGAAGGTGTGGGAGGAGAATGGGAAAGTGGAGGAAGTTTTTTTTGCTAACTTATCAAATTTCCCATTGTATTTGAGAATATGGAGAAAGAAAAGAAGGTATTTTAAGTCCACATATTTTGGACCAAATTCAGTTACTTTGATAGGTTTATGCATTCTAAGATTGTAAAGAAGTAAATATATTAGAGTCATTTGAAATCCATTGTGGTTAGAATAATAAAGTGGAAGTGTGGAATGAATTTGAGTTTTAATTGTTGAAGTTATTCTACAAAGAAAGGAAATTCAAATAACGGATTTTAAATCACTCAAATCCAAATACAACAAAAAAGATTTCCACTTCCAAATTATTTGTACAATTTTTATATCCATGATATTTGTCTTGCTGGATGTGTAAAGTGCATAAGAGGCACCTTAATGTATTCGTTTTCTTGGACAAGGAAATATGCTATTCGAATTAAAACACAAATTGAGATTCGGATTCAAAATTCAAATTCAAATTCAAATTGGAATTTAATTCATTTCAAAATTCTAATTCAAATACGAAATGGAATAATTAAATTTTGAATTCTAATTTGAAATTCGAAATTCAAAATTCGAACCTATTTTCTAATTCAAATTAAAATTTTAAATTACCTAATTTTTTTTTTAAAAAAACGAAATCATTTTTATAAAAAAATTTAAAATCTGAGCCGGCCTGGAACCACCGGTTCCAGACCCGGCCCGGAACCGTAAACCACGGTTTCCGGCCCGGTTTCCAGGTTTTACCGACCCTAACCCGGATGGTCGTACCGGAACCGGCCCGTGGCCAGGTCTAACAAAGAGTAGCTATATGGCAGTACTGTACAAATTTAAGAAAACAACATACTTGAGCCATAAAATACATCATATACTCATGAATGCACAACGTGTTTCAACCTCAAAATGTACAATACAGTTGAAAAGAATGGGGACAATAAAGTCCTAGGCATAGAAAATGCCTAGGTGCATGAACATCTGGATACATGTTAACAGCACCAGCAGTGATTCATGAGAGCCCATGATTTAGTTCTGAAGATAATGCCTTGCAGGAAGATTATAATTAACCGGTGAGTTAATCCGTAGGATGACAAGGAAAATGGATCTCTCGGTCGTCTGATAATCCGTCGGGATAAGATATATGTATGTATATATGCAGCAGTAAAATTGTCACCATCCCGAAGCATCTGTACTGCATTTAGTGTATCCACCTTCAGTTGTATCGTACGCATGCATTATATGTTGGACGTGAATCTCACGCCCAACACAAGTTAAAATTGTTTTTAGAAAGAAAAATGTTACATCAAGTTACAAATTCATAACAGGATATAAGAAATACCCTGCCCACGTTCATGAATATTTGAATATGAGGGATATGTGGGGAAATATCACCTCCAAATATCTCCCACTGGGAGTGCTCTGATATGATGGATGATGCAAGAAGTGCCTTTGTTTGACATAACTTCATTAATAGATTCTACCAAAGTATCTATATCTTTACTTGTCTAAAAATATAATTTCGTAAAAAATTTATTATCATGAAAACATAGGTGTATATATTTTTAAGAAATAGAAATTGAAATGAGATTTCACCTATGTACATTCATTTGATGTTGTGTTACTGTGATGTTCTTACATTATTTAGTTTATAAAAATTTTAATTTTAACTAGATATGTTGAGATCGGG
>KQ989607.1:207267-242716 GCA_001598015.1 Dorcoceras hygrometricum | reverse complement strand
AAATCATTTTCTCAACAAAACTTGAAATAGAAATAAATAATTATTTTAAGTCATAAAACAAGCCGTGCTGTTAAAAGGACAACTGCATAAAAGTACTAAAAATGAACATGTTTAAAACCAACGTCTAAAAAGTATCATGACAGAACAGAAACATAACGACGGTCACGGGTACTGCTTCAACAGGCGCTCAGAGGTCCTCACCGCCAGTCGGGATATACTCATCAGTAGGGTCATCACCTGCACCATTTAAACCTATTGAGCCTAGAGGCTCATCATGCTCTCTCGTATATCATAACGAAGTACATACTAATAAAATCGCAGGCAAGCACATATTTGTAGAAAAATAACGTTAAAACATGAATGCGTGGATGATCTTAACATTGCTTCATACATTTCATATCATACATACGTAACATAAACATACATAAGGCATGACATAACATAACATGAAAAATGTATGAGTCGTATCAGTGAATGTGAGCGGGCGTGTGACTGATCAGTCGAAATAACCAACGTACGTGGTGGTATGGTTCGCCCGACCTCGAGCCAGGATCCCTATATGTCACACCTCTATGCTTGCCACTTCACCATATTGTGATCACATGGATCCATATGCTCATAATCATACATTAAAACAGGGGATCCCCCGGCCCGGCTACCCGGCTAGCTCCCATCATTAAACTTTGTCACATCACTTCAATCCCTCGGGTTTTATCTTAAAAGAGACATGACTGGTCGTTTCATAAAATCAAATGATGCGTGCATTTCTTAAAATTATGTAAGTTTAAAAGCTTAACCCGTCAATGTATATTTAATCATTTTCTTTAAACATTTACGTACATAGAATACTACATATATAGTTAAATATACACTTACGGGATTCTACATTTTTCTACTTCGGTCAAGGATCGGTTCAGGAGCCTGGCCCATTACTTCTAGACTACACATCGCTCTTAACTTAATCAATGAAACGAATGTTCACATCTTTTTACAATTTTTGCCTAATTTCTTTAAATTTTGATTTCTTAAAATCAAGGCTAATTAAAATCAATTTTGACTTCTTAAAATCAATTTTTACTTATTTAAATCAATTTTGACTTACAAAATCGATTTAATTTAATTTTGATCTTAAAAGCCGATTTTGAACAAAATGCCGATTTTGACTAAATTAAAATCCCAAAAATCAATTTTAACTTAAAATTCAAAGGCCCTAATTTTGACTTATAACAAAAAACTAAACATAACTTTAAGAGTTCGACTCAATTCTTAACATCTGGATATTTTCTTTAAAATTGGACATTTGACTTAAAAATTAAAATAACAGGTCTATAAATTAAATTAACTTGGACCGATTTTAAAACATTTGACTCGGGACTCGAAGAATCGATCCGGTCCAATCGAACCAGCCAAAACCGGTTCACTTAGATCGAATTTTTTTTTTACTTTTCACCCCAACCCGACCCGAACCCACCCGACCCACCCGAATTGACACCCCTAACAGTATATAATCCAAATGTATCCTCACACATTGGGAAATGCTGTCAATAAGCTGATGTTTTCATGTAGGATCCCTTTTTTTGTTCTCTCTTCTATTATGTTCTTTTTTCTATTCTTCCACTCATTAATCTCGTAAGTGTTGTATTCATAGTTTCCAGATCTGATATGAATGTTAGACACAATAAAATAGCCGTTGGTAAAGCTTATAGACACTTTGGGTAAATTCTGACAATTCTGGTACTTGTGTCTGATTTGTGTTGCTGGGTGCTGTACTGATTGACCAGCAGTGTAACGTCCGAAAATCCGAGTACCCACATTAACCAACTAATTTATTTTCAAGGGGCAAAATGAGAATTTTAAATGTTGCTATTTTAACAAAATCAGTTCTCTATTTTTGAGATTTAGTGCAGGCTTACGGTTCGAGCGGAGATTCCGGAGGAATATACCTGAGCACGATAAGAGTTATTTCTAATCGAAAATCGAAACAAAATTTTATAGAAAATTCTGAAGGAAGGAATTCGGCCCGACCAACCCAATTTATAAATGAAACGAACCAGACTCTAGAATTTTTTTTTAAAAAACATGTGCACATAAACTTAAAGTATGGCTCGTTCCCTTTTTAAAACATTTCAAAATCATTTTCTCAACAAAACTTGAAATAGAAATAAATAATTATTTTAAGTCATAAAACAAGCCGTGCTGTTAAAAGGACAACTGCATAAAAGTACTAAAAATGAACATGTTTAAAACCAACGTCTAAAAAGTATCATGACAGAACAGAAACATAACGACGGTCACGGGTACTGCTTCAACAGGCGCTCAGAGGTCCTCACCGCCAGTCGGGATATACTCATCAGTAGGGTCATCACCTGCACCATTTAAACCTATTGAGCCTAGAGGCTCATCATGCTCTCTCGTATATCATAACGAAGTACATACTAATAAAATCGCAGGCAAGCACATATTTGTAGAAAAATAACGTTAAAACATGAATGCGTGGATGATCTTAACATTGCTTCATACATTTCATATCATACATACGTAACATAAACATACATAAGGCATGACATAACATAACATGAAAAATGTATGAGTCGTATCAGTGAATGTGAGCGGGCGTGTGACTGATCAGTCGAAATAACCAACGTACGTGGTGGTATGGTTCGCCCGACCTCGAGCCAGGATCCCTATATGTCACACCTCTATGCTTGCCACTTCACCATATTGTGATCACATGGATCCATATGCTCATAATCATACATTAAAACAGGGGATCCCCCGGCCCGGCTACCCGGCTAGCTCCCATCATTAAACTTTGTCACATCACTTCAATCCCTCGGGTTTTATCTTAAAAGAGACATGACTGGTCGTTTCATAAAATCAAATGATGCGTGCATTTCTTAAAATTATGTAAGTTTAAAAGCTTAACCCGTCAATGTATATTTAATCATTTTCTTTAAACATTTACGTACATAGAATACTACATATATAGTTAAATATACACTTACGGGATTCTACATTTTTCTACTTCGGTCAAGGATCGGTTCAGGAGCCTGGCCCATTACTTCTAGACTACACATCGCTCTTAACTTAATCAATGAAACGAATGTTCACATCTTTTTACAATTTTTGCCTAATTTCTTTAAATTTTGATTTCTTAAAATCAAGGCTAATTAAAATCAATTTTGACTTCTTAAAATCAATTTTTACTTATTTAAATCAATTTTGACTTACAAAATCGATTTAATTTAATTTTGATCTTAAAAGCCGATTTTGAACAAAAGGCCGATTTTGACTAAATTAAAATCCCAAAAATCAATTTTAACTTAAAATTCAAAGGCCCTAATTTTGACTTATAACAAAAAACTAAACATAACTTTAAGAGTTCGACTCAATTCTTAACATCTGGATATTTTCTTTAAAATTGGACATTTGACTTAAAAATTAAAATAACAGGTCTATAAATTAAATTAACTTGGACCGATTTTAAAACATTTGACTCGGGACTCGAAGAATCGATCCGGTCCAATCGAACCAGCCAAAACCGGTTCACTTAGATCGAACCAATTCACCAAAAAGAACCTAAACCGAAACATACACACCCATGAATGCGTTGCCGCGACCAGCCTCTGGTTTTCATGTTCTTTCTCCCTGCTTCGACCACCACTGGCCAGATCCCCACCGGCTGGACCACCCCCAGGTCCAGACGGTCCTAACCTGACCAGCCTTGGCCCCAACCGTGGTCGCATGAGAGAGCACGAGTCACGGAGGAGAGGCGCATCACGCTGTGCAGAAACGCGTAGTACATGGTGATGCGCCTAAAGCCGATGGTTCGAATATGATCTACAACCTTTGGACCACTCCTAGCCCACCTAGAGACCCACACTCGACTGCCTAGCCCTGAACCGTGACCCCTGGACCTCTCAAAAGTCGAAGAACATAAGACAAAGTCGAGAAAACATGCAAGGAAAAATACACGTGATGCATGGATTCAATTATGGATGCATAGATCTGAAATAAACACATCAAGTTCATGCATAGTTTCATTGGTCGCATGAGAGAGCACGAGTCACGGAGGAGAGGCGCATCACGCTGTGCAGAAACGCGTAGTACATGGTGATGCGCCTAAAGCCGATGGTTCGAATATGATCTACAACCTTTGGACCACTCCTAGCCCACCTAGAGACCCACACTCGACTGCCTAGCCCTGAACCGTGACCCCTGGACCTCTCAAAAGTCGAAGAACATAAGACAAAGTCGAGAAAACATGCAAGGAAAAATACACGTGATGCATGGATTCAATTATGGATGCATAGATCTGAAATAAACACATCAAGTTCATGCATAGTTTCATAAAACCAGTGTAATATGATTTAAATTGCGAGAAAAAGAGTTGATATCACATGCCTGGTTTGTAGAAGAGGTAGATCTGTGAGGTACCGACGTTGTAGACGCGAGATCGAGGCACAACCGGCTATGAATCACCAATCTTCACCAATGGATGAGTATTTTCGAAACTTGTGTTATGGGGAGTGGAGAGGGATGGCTGGTGGGTGATGAGGAGGCTAGGTTTAGTGTAAATTGGGGGTTATGAAAAATACTGTGTGACAGAATTGACCCCTATGTGTTTAATTAGGAAAAATGGGAGAAAAGGACAGGCTTGCCCCTATAATTAACTTAAAAAAGACACTTAAAACTCATAATTGAGCCTTAAAGATTAAATATTTTCGAAATCTAGACCTTATCATATTTTAAAACACCTTAAAACTCAATAAAACAACTTGTATAGACGAAAAACGGGGTCCCCTACAAAATAATTATAAAAACTCTAATTTTCAGAAATTGTTGCTTAAAATAAAATAATTTCATTCTTAAAAATCCCATAACTTAAAAATCTCAAATCATTTTCATTCCGGTCGGCCCTAACCTCGTCCACGCGTCTGTAACTCAAGCAGACTGAAAAATAACACATGCATACCATGCAACATAAAATCATAAATAAATCATCTAAAATGGAACGTAATCATCTAAAAATATTTTTCCCTAGTCATGCACTCATTTCTACGTAGTCGGGAATTTCTAGGCGTATAAACTCTCCCCCCTTAAAAAAATTTCGTCCCCGAAATTGAGTACGTACCAAATAACTCCGGGTAGCGCGTCCGCATATCGGCCTCAGTAGGTAGCTTCATCCTCCGAGTGATTCTGCCACTGGAACTTGGCCATCGGAATACTCCGCGCTCTCAGTCTACGCTCCTCCCTAGCTAGAATCTGCACTGGTCTCTCCTCAAAAGATAAATCTGGTGTCAACTGGAGCGGCTCAAAATCCAACACATGAGACGGATTTGGAACATACTTTCGCAGCATCGAGATATGAAAGACATTATGCGCTGCTGATAAGCTGGGTGGTAACGCTACTCGATAGGCCAGAGTACCAACCCTATCCAGAATCTCAAATGGCCCAATAAACGTAGGGCTGAGCTTGCCTCTCCGGCCAAAGCGCATCACGCCCTTCATGGGCGATATCCTCACAAACACATGATCTCCCACAGCTAGCTCCAGATCTCGTCGTCTCTGATCTGCATAACGCTTTTAACGACTCTGGGCTGTCCTCATCCTATCCCGAATCCTCGTCACAATGTTCGCCGTCTGCTGTACTACTCCGGCCCTGTAAGCACTCTCTCACCAACCTCGTCCCAGTGCACGGGGGATCTGCATCTCTCCCGTACAACGCCTCATACGGAGCCATCCCAATCGATGCCTGAAAACTGTTGTTGTACATGAACTCTACCAGCGACAATCTCGAGTCCCACGTACCCTGAGAATCTATGACTCAAGCTCTCAGCAAATCCTCCAAAATCTGGATGACCCTCTCTGGCTGACCGTATGTCTGCGGATGAAAGGCTGTACTGAACGACAATCTAGTCCCCAAGGCGGCATGTAAACTCCTCAAGAACGCAGATGTGAATCTGGTGTCTCTGTCCGACACTATCGAGACTAGTATGCCATGCATTCTGACCACCTCTCGGATGTAAAGCTATACGTACTGCGTCAAGATGAAAGTAGTCTTCACCAGTAAGAAATGCACTGACTTGGTGAGTATGTCCGCAATCACCCATATAGCCATGAACCCTCTGGGACTCCTGGGCAATCCAACCACGAAATCCATCGTAATATGCTCCCACTTCCACTCGGGAATAGGAAGTGGCTGCAACAATCCTGTCGGCCGCTGATGCTCCTCCTTGACCTGCTGACAAGTCAAGCACTCGGACACGAATCTCCCAATGTCCTTCTTCATCCATGGCAACCAGTACAAAGCTTGCAAATCTCGGTACATCTTCGTACTCCCTGGGTGGATGGAGTACGTCGATGCATGAGCCTCAGACAAGATCTCGGCTCTCAACTGACCAGTTCTTGGCACCCACATCAGCCTCTGAAACGGACTATCCCATCCTCAACCGTATACAGACCTCTTCCTCTGTCCTCATCACGCTGCCTCCACTGCTGTAACTGCTCATCGGAGGCCTGCCCCTCTCTGATCCGCTCTTGAAAAGTTGGCTAAATAGTGAGCGCTGCTAAACTCGGAGCACAGCCTTCTGAATAGAACTCTAGTCTGAATCTCAGCCTGTAGTGGCCTCTCAACAGACAACACGCCACTACTGCATTTTTCGGCTCAAAGCATCTGCCACTACATTAGCCTTACTCGGATGGTAGCTAATGTCACAGTCATAGTCCTTCACCAACTCTAACCATCTGCGCTACCTCATGTTCAGCTCCTTCTGGGTGAAGAAGTACTTGAGGCTCTTGTGATCGGTGAATATATGACACTTCTCGCCGTACAAATAGTGCCTCCAAATCTTCAGCGCAAACACCATTGCTGCAAGCTCCAAATCGTGCGTCGGATAATTCTGCTCATAACTCTTAAGCTGCCTCGACGCATAAGCAATAACCTTACCACCCTGCATCAGAACTGCACCCAAACCTCTTAGAGAAGCATCTGTATAAACCACAAACTCCTCGTGGTCCACTGGAATAGCTAAGACTGGTGCTGAAGTAAGGGCCTCCTTCAACTGATCAAAGCTCCTCCGACACTCGGGACTCCACACATACTTCTCATTCTTCTGAATCAAGGCTGTCAAGGGCACTGAGATGGAAGATAAGCCCTTGATAAATTTGCGATAATAACGTGCCAAGCCTAAGAAACTGCGAATCTACGCCGCATTCCTCGGAATCTCCCAGTTCTGCACTGCCTCACCTTCGATGGGTCAACAGAAATCCCATCTCTCGACATAATATGCCCTAAGAATGCCACCTGCTCCAGCCAAAACTTGCACTTTCTGAACTTGGCATACAATCTATGCTCCCTCAAAGTCTGCAAGGCTGTCTGCAAGTGCTGCCTATGCTCCTCCAAGCTCCTCGAATAGACCAGGATGTCATCGATGAAAACTGTAATGAACTGGTCTAGATACTGCTTGAATACCCTGTTCATCAGATCCATGAAAATAGCTGGGGTATTCATCAGGCCAAACGGCATCACCAAGAACTCGTAGTGGCCGTAGCGTGTCTTAAAAGCAGTCTTGGACACGTCCTCCTCTCTAAGTCTCAGCTGGTGATAGCCAGATCTCAAATCAATCTTCGAGAACACCGAAGCTCCCTGCAACTGATCAAATAAATCCTCAATCGAAAACTGTAATGAACTGGTCTAGATACTGCTTGAATACCCTGTTCATCAGATCCATGAAAATAGCTGGGGTATTCATCAGGCCAAACGGCATCACCAAGAACTCGTAGTGGCCGTAGCGTGTCTTAAAAGCAGTCTTGGACACGTCCTCCTCTCTAAGTCTCAGCTGGTGATAGCCAGATCTCAAATCAATCTTCGAGAACACCGAAGCTCCCTGCAACTGATCAAATAAATCCTCAATCCTCGGGAGTGGATACTTATTCTTCATTGTAACTCGGTTCAGCTCTCGGTAGTCGATGCACAATCTCATGCTACCATCCTTCTTCCTCACAAACAACATTGGCGCGCCCCAAGGGGAAAAGCTAGGGAGAATGAACCCCTTATCGAGCAACTCCTGAATCTGCTCCTTAAGCTCCTTCATCTCTGTAGGAGCCAATCGATAAGGTGCGCCTTAGAGATAGGCACTGTCCCTGGCATCAGCTCAATAGAAAACTCCACCTCTCGCTCCGGTGGAACTCCCACTACATCGTCAGGGAAGACATCTGCATAATCTCTGACTACCTCCACGTCAGATAGTGAAGGGCCTGCTGAATCTCCAGAAGCGGTAACGCTGGCCAAGAATGCCTCAGTGCTTGACTAGCTTCCTGGCCTGAAGAAAAGATATAAATCTGGGATTCCGCGGCCTCCTAGCTGCCTCAAATAGAAAGCCTCCTGCCCTGGCGGTCTGATAGACACTGTCCTCCGCTGAAAGTCTATCACTGCTCCAAACTATATCAGCCAATCCATGCCTAGGATGAGGTCAAATCCTATCATTGGCAAAACGACCAAATCTGCTCTAACTGCGTGATCCTGAAACGTCATCGTCAGACCCTGCACGACGCTGGTCGTCGTCAACTCCTCTCCTGACGAAACCATCACGACGAGAGCTACCCCCATGCTCTCCGGAAGAATACCCATCCTCTGTGTGAATGCACTCGAAATAAATGAGTGGGTCGCCCCCGAGTCTAGCAAAGCGAGTGTAGTGACACAAAGCACAAGAATCTTGCCTGAAACAGAAACGTCACACAGGTACGCTTTTACGGTCATACTAAATCCCAAAATCAGTTTAGATACCTAAAACAGTTCTAAGTTCGCTAGCCATATCCGTCAAAGTTCTCAAGGCAAGTCCTAGGAGTCCTACAGTTCTCACTTATATTTATTAGCAATTAAGGCAACAAGTTTCCTAGCAGTGCTCTATTTAGCATGCAATTCTAAAACACCAAGATAATAACAAGACAAACACGGTGAAGACAGAAATCTAAACGGAATACCTGTGAGCAATGTCGTGTCCGGATCTGTAGCCTCAGCCTGCATCACGAACACGCGACCAATGGTCTGTCTCCTCTTAGGGCAGTCCCTAGAAATATGCCCTGGCTCCTTGCAGTGAAAGCACCTTCCAGTCACCTCCATTTTCAGACCTCGTGCACAACTCAGAGTTAAACCACGCAGAAACATAGCGGAAGCAATAAAAAGTGGCTCAAAATTTTCGTTTGGCCTGACGGTTTAAAACAGATAATTTAAAATAGCACAATACTTAAAATAATCCCCGTTTACATTATGAAATACGACAGTACAACAATTACAAGTACTAAAAACAATACAACAACTGACAACACTACAGCTGAACAGAAACTAAAGCACAGGGCATTCCCCGGCTGACAGCACTAGTACATATTATGCTATACGCTAACTGGGACACTCTATCCACCACCTGGGGCGCCGCCAGCTGGATCAAAGCCACGCCCAGCTGTATATCCTGGAAAACCTGTACAACCAGCAGGCAACAATACAACAGCCCCAGAGGGACCTCGGGCTCACACCCTAGTACGGAGAGAAACAAATACAGCAAACGGAAAGCAGTAGATAAATATGCAGATGCTATGCAGGAGATCGAAGTACAACCAAAAGCTAGAAGCCAAAGGATCTCAAAACAGCAACTCGACAGCTGGATAACAACAACTCAACAGCTGGAGCGAATCAACTGAAAGACAGTAGTCACAGCGGAATGTATACTGAGTATATGGGAGCTACCCACTCGTCTCACGTATACTTTACCAGATGCAACAATAGCTCAACCTGCTATTGCCCACTCATCAGGTGTGGGAGCTACCCACTCCGCCCATAGCGGCTAACAGTCCTAGCAGGGAGATGAGGGACTGGAGTTACCCGCGCGCCTCCATCTTTAAGGTATACAGGAGTTACCCGCTCGTCCTTAAGCCTAGCATCCTGGTACGCTCAGATCGAATACAAGGCATAGCTAGAAAAACAGAGCTTGATAGGAGAATATGCGTGTATGCAAATGCAACAACTGATAGTATAACACATGCACAATAATAACAGCAAAGAGCATACACAGCAAAGCACATAATCCACGCTCAACCCATAGCTGTAACAAAGCTCAACATCCGTACCTTAACACTTCTGAGTTATACCTAGCACACGCAGATTGCCACAATGCAAGTCCGACCAACGCTATCTACCACCTGCTAAGCCAATACAAGCAACGGCTCAAGGACTACAACTCAGAACCACAGCAGCTGGGAGCTACGACTCCACCAGCGCTAATTCTACCTTTCTATCACCACGAAAAGCTCTAACAAAGATTAAAGGCAGAATCTTTACTTACCCCAACAAGCTAGAGCGAAATCCGACGCTTATGCTAATAGACTACACAAGTGAGATGTCTCTGCGATCCTCTTCCAGCTCCTCCGCTGCCTACGAAAAGGGTATGAGACGAAATGCCTTAGCAAGAGGAGTCCAACTCTACCACTCTCGCTCTCGTCGGAGCTGACTACCAACGACAATTTGAACGAAGAAGGTTACTATGAACAGTAACTAGGGTATCACGACAAGATAAGGTTCACGAGAAATATTTCTAAGTGTCCGGGAAACAATAATTGAACGCAAGGGCCAGATCCTCTATTTATAGTCACAACTGACTATCTAGGAGATAGATCCACCGACAATATCGGTTATCGCAACTGATATCTCAACCAACAGCTGAATCTCGTATCAGCCGAATCCTTACGTCGATACCAAGCTCAACTAAATCAAAGGACGTCGCAGAGGGACACGTCACCTGCTACCCACTGCTGATCGACTAACCAACAGCTGATCGCTCGCTCAACAGTTGATCCTTCAATCAGCAGTTGGATACGCGCACAACCCAACCGCTGAGTCCTAGCGCTAAACCAAAACGCTGTCGTTCCAACTAATCCAAACGACGACGTACTTACACCCGCTACTGAAAACACGCTGCTGCTCGAAATGTTTCATAGCGCCTCAACTAGTACGTAACATCTGAAAGCGATTACTCGCTATTGATGTAACACCCGAACAAATGTCTCTATGCAACACCTGATATCTTCACGCAGCTGGATTCAACACTTAAACACTTTCGACGGCTACTCCAAGCACATCGACTCACAGCTGGTCTAGTGCAGATTCTTCCACCCCAAATCTTATACAAAATATACGGGTCTCACATCTCTCCCACACTAAGACACGGTTTCGGCCTCGAAATCAACAAGTCCAGGAACAACTCAACTGAACCCAGGAGTTCAAGATAACTGGAAAAAAGCTAACTACTGGAATCTATTACAAGGCTTACTCAAACAGATGCGGCCATTCACACTGCATCTTCTCTTCTAGTTCCCAGGTAGCTTCTTCTTTACCATGCTTGCTCCACTGAACCATCACCAACGGAATGGTTTTATTCCTCAACTGCTTCTCCTTCCTATTCATGATCTGCAAGGTATACTCAACGTAACTCAAAGTCTGATCAAGCTCAACCTCGTCTGTTCCCAATACATAAGACGGATCTGGCTCATACTTCCTCAACATGGAAACATGAAAGACATCATGTAGAGAAGACAATTCTGCTGGCAACAACAACCGATAAGCTAAAGGGCCAATCCTCTCTAAGATCTCATAAGGACCAATATAACAAGGAGCTAACTTACGCTTCAGACCAAATCGCATAATAATACGGAAAGGGGAAGCCTTAAGGAAAACACGATCACCAACCTGAAACTCTAAAGGCCTACGCCTCTTATTCGCATAGCTGGCTTGGCGATCTTGTGCAGCTTTCATACGTTGACGGATTAGATCCACATGATCTCTCATCTGCTGCACAAACTCTGGAGAAGAAAGCTGCTTCTCCCCCACTTCTTCCCAACACACAGGCGATCTGCACTTCCTGCCATACAACGCCTCAAACGGTGCCATACCAATAGTCACCTGGTAGCTGTTATTATACGAAAACTCTACTAAGGACAACAAATCCTACCAGCTACCACCGAAGTCCATCACAACAGCTCTTAACATATCCTCCAAAATCTGGATATTTCGCTCAGATTGACCATCTGTCTGGGGGTGATACACTGTACTCATAGCCAATCTGGTACCTAAAGCTGCTTGCAAACTCTTCCAAAACCTGGATTTAAATCTCGGATCTCTGTCTGAAACAATCAAAACAGGCACACCATGCAGACGTACTACAAAATCTATGTACAACTTTGCCATTTTATTCAAAGAAAACGTCATACCATAGGGAATGAAGTGTGCCGACTTCGACAATCTATCTACAATCACCCAAACAGCATCGTATCCTCTGCTGGAACGAGGCAGATGTGTCACAAAATCCACCGCTATGTGCTCCCAATTCCATTGGGGCACTTCCAGACTCTGCAATAGACCACCAGGTCTCATTCTTTCAGCCTTAACTTGCTGACAATTCAGACACTTGGCCACAAAATAAGCAACATCACTCTTCAATCCAGCCCACCAGAAGTGAGTTTTCAGCGCTAGGTACATCTTCCTCACTCCAAGATGAACACTGTATATACTGCAGTACGCTTCTCTCAAAATCTATTCCTTCAAGTCTATGAGGTTTGGCACAACCATCCGGCCACGGAACCTCAAACAACCATCAGACGAAATAGAATAGTCCTCAAGCTGTCCAGCTCTTACCTTCAGCTTTAGCTCATGGATGGAAGGATCTGTCCTTTGAGCAGCTCTAATGCTCGCAACAACTTGTGGCTCAACTTGAAAAGAAGAAACCACAACAAAAGTCTATGAGGTTTGGCACAACCATCCGGCCACGGAACCTCAAACAACCATCAGACGAAATAGAATAGTCCTCAAGCTGTCCAGCTCTTACCTTCAGCTTTAGCTCATGGATGGAAGGATCTGTCCTTTGAGCAGCTCTAATGCTCGCAACAACTTGTGGCTCAACTTGAAAAGAAGAAACCACAACAAAATCCTCAGCTGGGTAAAACCGCCAACCAGTAGTGCTAAGATGCTCACGGTCCTTAAAAGAATACAACGATGCAAGCCTTTCTCCTTGAGCCTTTCTGCTCAATGCATCAGCAACTACATTCACTTTCCCAGGCTGTTATTGGATCTCACACTCAAAATCCTTAAGCAGCTCCATCCATCTACGCTGCCTCATATTCAAATCTGGCTGCGAAAACAAATACTGAAGGCTCTTGTGGTCTGAATACACCACAAACTGCTCGCCATACAAATAAAAACGCCAAATCTTCAAAGCAAAGACTACAGCTGCTAGCTCCAAATCATGAACTGGTTATCGAGTCTCATGTGGTTTCAGCCACCGTGAAGCATAAGCAATGACTCGACCATGCTGCATCAACACACAGCCCAATCCATTGAGCGAGGCATTTGAACGCACTACGTAACCACCTGAACCAGACGGCAAGGCTAACACAGGCGCATATGTTAACTTATCTTTGAGCAACTGAAAACTGTTTTCGCATTGCTCAGTCCAAACAAAACGCTTGTCCTTTTGGGTCAGCTGTGTCATTGGCTTAGCTATGCTAGAAATCCTTCGACAAAACGAAGATAATAGCCAGCCAGACCCAAGAAACTACGAACCTCCGTCACACTCTTGGGGCGTTCCCAACTGACAACAACATCTACATTACCGGGATAAATCAAAATTCCATCTGTTGAAATTACGTGACCCAAAACACAACACGATCCAGCCAAAACTCACACTTAGAAAACTTAGAATACAGCTGCGAGTCTCTAAGCGTCTGAAGAACAACTCTCAAATGCTCCTTGTGCTCTAAAGGAGTCTTCGAATACACCAAGATGTCATCGATGAACACTATTACAAACTGATCTATGAACTCTCCAAAAACCCTATTCATCAAGTCCATGAAAACTTCTGGGGCATTCGTCAATCCAAAAGGCATAACCAGAAACTCGAAATGCCCGTACCTAGTACGAAAAGCAGTCTTCGCAACATCTTGTTCTCTTATCCTCAGCTGATGGTACCCCGAACGCATATCGATCTTCGAATACACAGCCGAACCTTGCAGCTGATCGAACAAGTCATCGATCCTAGGCAACATGTACTTATTCTTAACAGTAGAATTATTCAGCTGGCGGAAATCGATGCACATTCTCATTGTGCCATCATTCTTCTTAACAAACAAGATAGGCGCTCCCCACGGCGACATACTAGGCCTAATAAAGCCTTTCTCCAGCAAATCATCCAGCTGCACCTTGAGCTCTCTCAACTCAGCAGGCGCTAAGCAATACGGTGCACGTGAAATCGGAGCTGTGCCAGGCACCAGCTCAATGCTGAAGTCAATCTCCCTCCTCGGGGGAAAACCAAGAATCTCCTTTGAAAACACGTCGAGAAAATGACGCGCCACCGGAACGTCACTAAGCTGCACACACGAATAAGAAGATGCGTCCATCGCATAAATCATAAAACCAGCGTTCTCTACTGACAATAGGCTGAACATCCCCATCACTGAGATCAAAGGAATCTTCGACTAGGAATCATGACCGTAGAAGTTCCACTTCTCGCCAAACTGAGGCCTAAAACGCACTATGCCGTTGAAACAATCCACCGAGGCCCTATAGCTAGACAACACATCCATTCCCACGATACAGTCAAAATCCCACAAAACTAACCTGATCAGGTTCGCCACTAACACGTTCTCGTCGAACCTAAGAATGCCGTCCAATACAACTTCTTGGGATAGTAGGCTCATGCCAGCGGGAGTTGCAACAGAAACATCATCGTGCAACACAGTGGTACACAGACCACGCTCAATCACAAAAGCATCAGCAATAAACGAATGCGATTCCCCAGTATCAAACAACACACGCGCAGGATAATCGAAAACAAGAAAAGTACCTGAAATCACCCCGCTCAGCGTGCCCTCCGCCTGCTCCCTAGTAATGGCATTCACTTGGGATTACTGGGGAAAAGCGATATGCTGCTGGGAATACTGCCCGAAACGTGATGGAACAGGCTGCTGAACGGCCTAAATTGTGTCTCCCCTATTCTCTGTTGCTGTTGTCCAGGAAAAGGACGACCCCTAGACGATCCACCACGTCCCTGCGGTGGTGCTGCAGCTTGATGAGATCCAGCTAATGTGACCACGAGGCCTAACCTCGTGGCGTCCCGACTGCTGAGCTAACTGCTGCTGCGGGGAAGGCTGAGACGATTGGAACGACGGGGAAGGCTGCGCTCCTTGAACCACTGGGCGACTACTCTGCGCCACCTGCGGCCTACGAGACCGACGATTCCTCAACCCCTCCTCGATATCAATCGCACTATCCACAGCCTCTGCATAGCTCTTGGTTTACTCGACAAAACTAAGTTATACAGCTCCTCATTCAGCCCTTCAAGAAACTTAGTCCTCTTCGCTCTCTCTCGACCAGCAACATGCGGCACATATGCAAGAAGGGAAGAAAACTTACGAGCATACTCTCTAGCAGACATGGAACCCTGATCCAAGTTATCGAACTCACGCTCACGAGCGTTCACGTAGGACTCCGGGACATACTCCTGACGAAAAGCAACACAGAAACTGTCCCACGAAATCACTACACCAGTCTCTTCCAGTGTTCTCGAAGCGCCTCTCCACCAACGCTCCACACCTTTACTCAGCTGGAAGGTAGCTAAGCTCAACTTGAGCTCATCATCGTACTGCACCCGCTTGAACAGACTCATGATATGCTGCAACCAAGAGTCAGCATCCTCACTAGACTCATCCCCATTGAAAACCTGAGGACTCATCCGTTGGAACCTAGCCATCACCAGTTTCATGCTATCCACGCGGGCTGCCAACTCGTCAACCTCTTCTTCAACCCGACTATCGCGTCTATGGGAAGGAAACCTACGATGATCCTCGTTCTGATCTCCAGACTCATCCTGAAACTGTCCTCTACCTCTACCCCTACGTCTAGGCGGCATCTAAGAAGACACTAAACAGGATAAGATCACACAGAACAGATACATCACACAAAAATATGCAGCACATAGATGACATAGTCATGCACAGGAAACACACAACACTGTGCCTAGACTCAAGTGTAATCAAACAAAATCGAGCTTATCCCAACTTAAGTTCTGATACCAAAAATGTCAGGCCTCGTGTACAACTCAGAGTTAAACCACACAAAAACATAGCGGAAGCAATAAAAAGTGGCTCAAAATTTTCGTTTGGCCTGACGGTTTAAAACAGATAATTTAGAATAGCACAATACTTAAAATAATCCCTGTTTACATTACGAAATACGACAGTACAACAATTAAAAGTACTAGAAATAATACAACAGCTGACAACACTACAGCTGAACAAAAACTAAAGCACAGGGCATTCCCCGGCTGACAACACTAGTACATATTATCTATACGCTAACTGGGACACTCTATCCACCACCTGGGGCGCCGCCAGCTGGATCAAAGCCATGCCTAGCTGTAAATCCTGGAAAACCTGTACAACCAGCAGGCAACAATACAACAGCCCCAGAGGACCTCGGGGTCAAACCCCAGTATGGAGAGCAACAAATACAGCAAACGGAAAGCAGTAGATAAATATGCAGATGCTATGCAGGAGATCGAGGTACAACCAAAAGCTGGAAGCCAAAGGATCTCAAAACAGCAACTCGACAGTTGGATAACAAAAACTAAATAGCTGGAGCGAATCAACTGAAAGACAGTAGTCACAGTGGCCACGGAATGTATACTGAGTTTGGGAGCTACCCACTCGTCTCACGTATACTGTACCAGATGCAACAATAGCTCAACCTGCTGTTGCCCACTCATCAGGTGTGGGAGCTACCCACTCCGCCCATAGCGGCTAACAGTCCCAGCAGGGAGATGAGGGACAGGAGTTACCCACGCGCCTCCAGCTTTAAGGTATACGGGAGTTACCCGCTCGTCCTTAAGCCCAACATCCTGGTATGCTCAGATCAAATACAAAGCATAGCTAGCAAATCAGAGCTCGACAGGAGAATATGCGTGTATGCAAATGCAATAGCTGATATTATAACACATGCACAATAATAACAGCAAAGAGCATACACAGCAAAGCACATAATCCACGGAGAATATGCGTGTATGCAAATGCAATAGCTGATATTATAACACATGCACAATAATAACAGCAAAGAGCATACACAGCAAAGCACATAATCCACGCTCAACCCATAGCTGTAACAAAGCTCAAAATCCGTACCTTAACACTTCTGAGTTATACCTAGCACACGTAGATTGCCACAATGCAAGTCCGAGCAACGCAGATCTACCACCTGCTAAGCCAATACAAGCAACGGCTCAAGGACTACAACTCAGAACCACAGCAGCTGGGAACTACGACTCCACCAGTGCTAATTCTACCTTTCTATCACCACAAAAAGCTCTAACAAAGCTTAAAGGCAGAATCTTTACTTATCTAAACAAGCTAGGGCGAAATCCGACGCTTATGCTAATAGACTACACAAGGGAGATGTCTCTGCGATCCTCTTCCAGCTCCTCCGCTGCCTACGAAAAGGGTATGAGACGAAACACCTTAGCAAGAGGAGTCCAATGCTACCAGTCTCGCTCTTGTCGGAGCTGACTACCGACGATAATTTGAACGAAGAAGGTTACTATGAACAGTAACTAGGGTATCACGATAAGATAAGTTTCACGGGAAATATTTCTAAGTGTCGGGGAAACGATAATTGAACGCAAGGGCCAGATCCTCTATTTATAGTCACAACTGACTATCTAAGAGACAGATCCACCGAAAATATCGGCTATCGCAACTGATATCTCAATCAACAGCTGAATCTCGCATCAGCTGAATGCTTACATCGATACCACGCTCAACTAAATCAAACGACATCGCAGAGGGACACGTCACCTGCTACCCACTGCTGATCGACTAACCAACAGCTGATCGCTCGCTCAACATCTGATCCTTCAATCAGCAGTTGGATACGCGCACAACCCAACAGCTGATCGCTCGCTCAACAGCTGATCCTTCAATCAGCAGTTGGATACGCGCACAACCCAACAGCTGAGTCCTAGCGCTAAACCAAAACGCTGTCGTTCCAACTAATCCAAACGACGACGTACTTACACCCGCTACTGAAAACACTCTGCTTCTCCAAATGTTTCATAGCGCCTCAACTAGTACGTAACATCTGAAAGCGATTACTCGCTGCTGATGCAACACCCGAACAGATGTCTCTACGCAACACCTGATATCATCATGCAGCTGGATTCAACACTTAAACACTTTCGACAGCTACTCCAAGCACATCGACTCTCAGCTGGTCTAGTGCCGATTCTTCCAACCCAAAATCTGATACAAAATATACGGGTCTCACAGCCATGCAAGGTCCTGAATGCTGCTTATTGCACTCCTTGCAGACCAGGAACCCTCCAGGTCTAGGGGTGCTGGTCAACTGTGTCGGCGCAGCGGTGGATTCAGATCCCGCTCCCGGGGCGCAGCGAAAGATTTTAACAATTGGACCCGGGAACGATCAATACACAATAAAAACAACAAATAAACATTCATAGGATGTTTAGATTAGTACCTTGCCGGCGTCTAGGCGCCTGGCTCCGACCAATTTCACGAGGAAATCGGCACTTCAATGGTAGGCGGTTGTCGTCTCCTAATCCGGTCCACGACTGGATTCTTGATTCCTTCATCGGTCTGCACTAGAAAACACGATGAAGATTTCACGGACGGAATATCCTCGTCGAGACAGTCGAAACAAGTCCGACGGCGGCGACAGGCGGCGGCGTCGACGGCGGGCGGCGACGGCATGGAGGCGACGGCAGCGTGAGGAAGTGGGGAGAGGGGGAGAGATTTAGGGTTTGGTGTGTCTCTCAATGCAAACCCTAGGGCCCTATATATAGATTTCTTCATGGGCTTGAACCGGTTTAATGGGCTGGGATCTGGCCTAGGCCCATAGGAACATTTGTTTTAAGTCCATCACCGTGGCTCCATCATAATCCCGATCGACGATCAGATCGGACCAATCTAGATAGTTTACAAAACTGAGCATTATGATGCGAAAACAATTTTTCGGACCACCTAATCCAAATAGCAGTTTGGCCCCTGCAAGTTCAAGCGATCGACGATCAGATCGGACCAATCTAGATAGTTTACAAAACTGAGCATTATGATGCGAAAACAATTTTTCGGACCACCTAATCCAAAATAGCAGTTTGGCCCCTGCAAGTTCAAGAATAGTCAAACTAGCCCAAACTTTAGGAAAATTGCATTTTTGACCCTGTTTAAATTTTGGAAGTCGCACTTCTATCCTTCCTCCTCCTACACTCAACAAATTGAGCTTAATTTCCGTGTGGGAATCGATAAACCAGTACTTGTGTGACCATCAATGGTTCAGGGATACAGCTAGCCGTGGGCTCACAACAATTGTGACTCCGAAATCACAATTTCGGACTAACCCATCGGATCATGGTAAAACGTCTAGCAACATCGCCCCATGATCCCCTAGGTATCAATGATAGTGCCTGTAATAACCAGTCGGTCATGGTTAGCGTACAGTACGGTCCTTTCAACACAAATATCCCGATCAGATCAACGACCATTGGTAAATCTAGAGTCGCTAGAGATCCAATAACCATGCATACATCTTGGAGATCAAATAGTGACATCACGTGTGTTACTAGGTAAACCCATTTACCTAAAACACATCTACTACTCTGGCCAGAGATTTGTCACACTATTATCTCCTCAGATAGCATAGGATATCCACTCACAAAGGCGAGCGGTGAATCCTCGACAACGAAGCATTGACTCCTACATGCATCGGGACCTCACCAAATCCCGCCACCTGATGACCCCAACTGAGTCGGTAAAAGGGTCAAAGTGAGGCACCTATCATGTAGAGTCTCAATGACATTTCGAGTAGTGAGGGCTAATCTGTACAACCAAGAGCTCGGACTTATCCACTCGACAAATGGTAACCACTTGAAAAGTCCGAACGAGGGTAGTTCGATAGATCACCAGGTCACTATCCATCTGAATGCTCAGAACATCACAATGTTCCCTACCAATGAAACGTGGTACTTCACATCACAGATGCTAGTCTCAAGCTCGGGCGGCCTTATCCTCATTTTGACGGTCCAATCGACTAGGAACGAGTTTAGAATACACAGTGACTATTAGATGTGTTTCATGATAGCCATCATATCCACTATCACATCTAACATACACTATGGTGCATTCTAGATCTTTATCCAACATAATTGTTAACATTATAAAATAATGAAGATAAAGAATGTCATAAAAGAATACGAATTTCATAAATAAAGATCGTTTTACAAAGAGTCAACAAGAACCCACACGCCACAAGTTGGCTAGTTGGGCACCTACTCTAACACCCTGCTGCTGTGGCCTCTGCTGGCCCTGCGGTCTCTGCTGCTGCTGCCCCTGAGGATTTGGGCCCTTAGGATGCCCCTGATATGGTCTCTTCGCTGGTGGCTGCGAAGACTGGCCTCTGATGGGCTACTGCATCTGACGCTTTCTCTGGAAGTCACCCTCATGTCCTTCCGGCCTCTCTCAGACCGGTATGCCCTATTCACCGCTGTCATGTAAGTCTCCACGTCCGCCATATTGACATCGTGCTGGATGTCGAGTCACAGTCCATCAGTAAACTGCCTCAGCTTCTCACTCTCCACTGTAGCAATCGAGGGCACAAAGGTACACCCTTGCTCAAACTGACTCACAAACCCAGCCACCGACTTGTCTCCCTGACGGAGACTCATAAACTCCCGAATAAGCTGGCTTCGAGCATCCACAATAAAATACTTCTACGAAAAAGACTTTCTTAAACTCCTCCCATGTCAGGCTCTCCAGAAACAGTCCAACCACTACGCCTTTCCACCACAGAGCGGCGTCTCCCTTCAGCATGAAAATAGCACAACGGACCTTGTCGGCGTCCGCTAGTCCCATGTAACGAGCATCCACAATAAAATACTTCTCGAAAAAGACTTTCTTAAACTCCTCCCATGTCAGGCTCTCCAGAAACAGTCCAACCACTGCGCCTTTCCACCACAGAGCGGCGTCTCCCTTCAGCATGAAAATAGCACAACGGACCTTTTCGGCGTCCGCTAGTCCCATGTAATCATAGATAGTCTCCATGGATCGGATCCACTCCTCAGCAACAAGCGGATCGGTGGTACTAGAAAACTCCTTAGGTCCCTGCTTGCGGAACCTCTCAGCAACAACGTTATGTAACGCCCGGAAATCCTAATTACGTGAATTGAATGCATGACTAGGAGGAAAACCTTATGTTAATATGATTTGCATGATTTGTATGTGATTATATGACAATTTTATGCTTTACGTGTGCATGTCACTTTACGGTACGGTTTGAGTTCGGTAAGCGGGGACGAGTCCGGAGTCGACCAAATCGAAAATATTTTAATGTTTTAGCACTTAGACATATTTTAAAGCAAAATATTTTTTTATTTTATGCACAATTTCCAAGAAAATGAGATTTTATGCACGGTTACCGAGGAGGACCCGTTTTTCGCCTATACGGGCCATTTTTATGACTTTTACTACACTTTTAAATTTTGAAGGCCCTATACTACGAAAATTAAAGGCTTCGAGTCTGAATTTTATATGTTTTTAAGCCTTTTAATTAGAGGATGGGCTAGTATATTGATGGGCTTTTAATTTCTTAAATAAAACAAGGTAGAAGGGCATTTTAGAACACTTTTTCATACACCCTTCACCCTAATTTCGAAAATTACCCTAGCCTCTCCTCTCATCAGCCAAATTCAGCCTCCATCCTCCCCAAGGTGACCGAATTCTTGCAAGTTTTGGAGTGAAACTCTAAGGTGTGGTCTTCTCCATTGTCCTCCGCTCCGGTATCACGTATTTTCGATTCCCTATCGATCAAGGCATGTTATATTCTTTCTTTTCTCACCATATAGATCATATTACACTATTTTTACAAAGATTATGCATGGAATTTTGTGTATGCTTCAGATCTCAATGTTCATGTTCATGATCATGCATGTATTCATATGTGCACCTCACGGTTTTGAATTGTTTTACATGGCTTCGGTTGATGGGCTGCTTGAGTGGTCTTGGCTCGATGTTTGGTGGTTCATGATGGTCCTAGGAGTGACTGGTCGTGGTCTGAAGTGGAGGTTTAAGGGTCGAACCGTGGGCTTGAAGAAACACACCGTGCAGTGCGTGTTTTGCGCCTGCGCGTGTGTCTGCTTCCCAGGCTGCGTTCTCTCTCGTGCGACCATGGTTTGAGGCAAGGTTGGTCACGTTAGAACCGCCTGGACCTGGGGGTGGTCTAGCCGGTCGTGGTCTGAAGTGGAGGTTTAAGGGTCGAACCGTGGGCTTGAAGAAACACACCGTGCAGTGCGTGTTTTGCGCCTGCGCGTGTGTCTGCTTCCCAGGCTGCGTTCTCTCTCGTGCGACCATGGTTTGAGGCAAGGTTGGTCACGTTAGAACCGCCTGGACCTGGGGGTGGTCTAGCCGGAAGGGCTATGGCAGTGGTGTCTGGAGCAGGGAGAACGAACGTGAAAACCATCAGGTGGTTGCGACGGAGCAGCATGGCTGGAGCGCCCACTTGCAGCGACCAGTTCTCCCAGGTTAGGTCACTGTTTGAGGCAAGGTCGATCACGTTAGAACCGCATGGACCTGTGGTGGTCCAGTCGGAAGGACTCCGGCAGTGATGGCCGGATCAGGGAGAAAGAATGCAAAAACCAGAGACTGGTCGCGGCGGCAGCTTGTGCAGGGAGGGTGTATTTTAGGTTTAGGGTTTGTTTTTGAATGGGTAGGTCTAACTGAACCGGTTCGGCTGGTTCGGTTGGAAGGGATCGGTTCTTCAAGTCTCGAGTCAAATATTTTAAGTTTGGTGCGAGTTATTTTATTTTTGGGCCGGGTTATTTTTATTTTAAAGTCCGAGTCATTTTTGCCGGGTCAAGTCAACTTTTTAAGTTAAAATTTAGTTTTGGTCAAAATGATTTCGGGTCAACGATTTTAAGTCAAAGATCTATTTTAAGTTGCTGGAATATTTAATTAAAATGGTTTTTTTAGCCAAACTTGGGGATTTTACGCCGATATTTATTTTAATGATTTTTAAGCCTGTTTTAACGATGTTGGGCCGAGTCCTTAAAATAATTTTAAAAAGGGTTTATTATTAGTTGTTGGGCCATGTGAGTTGGGATTAATATTGTTTTAAGTTTGAGTTGAGGCTTTGGGCATAGAGTTAGTGGGCCAGCCGCTTGAGCCAGTCCTTGACTGGGCCGAGAAAATAATGCATAGGCCCATGAATAGACTTTTTAATGTTATATGTATCATGCTATGTATTTAAGTATGTAATGTTTTAAGAAAATTAAAATATATTGATGGGCCAAGATTTTAAAGTTGCATGATTTTTACGAAACGCACGCATCATGAAAGTTTAAAGTATGTTAAGGCATGAATGAAAATATTTTTGGGAAATTAAAGTGTTGTGGGGCAAAGTTACGATGAGAGTTAGCCGGGTAGCCGGGCCCGGGGATCCCCTGTTAATGTATAATGATAATGAGCTTATGGATCCTCGTGTGACATCGGGGTGAAGTGGCAGCATAGAGGTGTGATATATAGGGATCTCGAGGTAAGGTCGGGTGAACCACACCGTCACGTACGTTGGTTTATAGATTGATCAATCAAATTTAACGGCTCTCACTTCATGGATAAGACTCGCATGTTCTTTTAAGTTATGTTATGTATTATGCTGTGCCTTAACATATATGTTATGATGGTTTATGTACGACTACAGCATGATTTAACGTTTTAAGATCTTTTAATGTACGCATATCATGAAAATTATGTTCATACGCTTATGTGCTTGTATGTGGTTTTATTATATGTACCTTGTTATTAGCGGATATAGCATGCTGGGCCTTTAGGCTCACTAGGTTTATATGGTGCAGGTGAGCATGATAATGTTGATGATATTACTCCGACCGGCGGTGAGGACGTCTGATGCTCCGCTGCGCTGTTACCCCGTGACCGCTTAGTTATTTCATGTTATTTTTTAGAGGTTTAGTATGTTTCAACTTGGTATCAGAGCGGTGGTTCTGGTGGGGTACTAGCCTGCTGCGTGGAGCTCGGAAGTCGCACTGCCAGTCTGTGAGTTTTATTTTATGATTTATGTTTATGTTGCATGCTGCATGTTTATCTTCGTCTTAGTTCTACCTTAGATTTTAAGGGTTAGATGCCTAGTCATGCACTTAGATTTACGTGATAAGGTTTTGGTGTATTAGTATGCCCCCCAGACGTGCTAGAGGTCAGCAGGATGATGATGCACCTCCTACTCACCTCCGCAGTTGAAGCCTTATGATAGGGCTAGCGTGAGCATGCTAGCCGGGATCACCAGGATCCTAGAGAGGCAGTCGGGGCATTCTGGGAAGTCGCATGAGGAAGATGTTGCTGAGAGGTTCCGTAAGTAGGGACCCAAGGATTTTGCGGGGACTACAGACCCGCTAGTTGCTGAGGAGTGGAAACTGAGTAGAACTGTAGGACTTCTAGGACTTGGCTTGAGAACTTGGACGGATAGGGCTAGCGAACCTAAATCGGTTTTAGGTATCTAACTACCTTTTTGAGCTTTTGTATGGCTGTAAGCGCGTGCCTGTGTGTTGTGTCCGTTTCAGGCGAGATTCGTGTGCTTGGTGTTACTACCCTTGCATTACTAGACTCAGGGGCGACTCACTCCTTTATTTCGAGGGCGTTCACGCAGAGGATGGGTATTACATCGGAGAGCTTGGGTATAGATCTCGTAGTGACGGTCCCGTCAGGAGAGGAGCTGACGATGACCAGCATGGTTCAAGGATTGACGATGATGTTCCAAGATCATGCAATCCAAGCAGATTTAGTGGTATTGCCGATGTCGGGATTCGATCTCGTCCTAGGCATGGATTGGCTGACAGAGTTCGGAGCAGTGATTGATTTTCAGAGGCGGACAGTTTCTATAAGACCACCAGGGCAGGAGGCCTTATTATTTGAGGCATCTAGGAGACAGCGGAAGCCCAGATTCATATCCTTCTTACAGGCCAGGAAGCTGGTTGAGCACGGATGTCAGGCGTTCTTGTCCAGTATTACTGCTCCAGGAGATTCAGCGGGCCCTTCGTTGTCTGATGTGGAGGTAGTCAGGGATTTCGCAGATGTTTTCCCCGACGATGTCGTAGGTGTTCCACCAGTGAGGGAGGTGGAGTTTTCTATCGAGCTTATGCCAGGTACAGTGCCTATCTCTAAGGCACCATATCGTTTAGCTCCTATCGAGATGAAGGAGCTTAAGGAGCAGATTCGGGAGTTGCTTGATAAGGGGTTCAGTCGCCCTAGTTTTTCTCCATGAGGCACGCCAATTCTGTTTGTGAAGAAGAAGGATGGTAGCATGAGGTTGTGTATTGACTACCGGGAGTTGAACAGAGTCACCGTGAAGAACAGATATCCACTCCCAAGGATTGAGGATTTATTCGATCAGTTGCAGGGAGCCTCGGTGTTCTCGAAGATTGATCTGAGATATGGCTATCATCAGCTGAGAGTTAGAGAGGAGGACGTGTCCAAGACTGCTTTTTGGACACGCTACGACCATTACGAGTTCTTGGTGATGCCGTTTGGTCAGACGAACGCCCCAGCGATTTTCATGGATCTGATGAACAGGGTATTCAGGCAGTATCTGACCATTTCATCATTGTGTTCATGGACGACATCCTGATTTATTCGAGGAGCTTGGAGGAGCATAGGCAGCACTTGCAGACAGCTTTGCAGACTTTGAGGAAGCACAAGTTATACGCCAAGTTCAGCAAGTGCGAGTTTTGGCTAGAGCAGGTGGCTTTCTTGGGGCATATTGTGTCGAGAGATGGGATTTCAGTTAACCCATCGAAAGTGGAGGCAGTGCAGAACTGGGGGATTCCGAAGAATGCAGCGGAGATTCGTAGTTTCTTGGGCTTGGTAGGTTATTATCGCAAATTCATCAAGGGCTTTTCTTTAATTTAAGTGCCCTTGACAGCCTTGACCAAGAATAATGCGAAGTATGTGTGGAGCACCGACTGTCAGAGGAGCTTTGATCAGCTGAAGGAGGCCCTTATTTCAGCATCAGTGTTAGCTATGCCAGTGGACCACGAGGAGTTTGTGGTTTATACATATGTTTCTTTGAGAGGTTTGGGTGCAGTTTTGATGCACGGAGGAAAGGTTATTGCTTATGCATTGAGACAGCTGAAGAGTTATGAGCAGAACTATCCGACGCATGATCTGGAGCTTGCAGCAGTAGTGTTCGCACTGAAGATTTGGAGACACTATTTGTACGGCGAGAAGTGTCAGATTTTCACCGACCATAAGAGCCTCAAGTACTTCTTCATCCGAAGGAGCTGAATATGAGGCAGCGCAGATGACTAGAGTTGGTGAAGGACTATGACTGTGACATTAGCTACCATCCGAGTAAAGCTAATGTGGTAGCAAACGCTTGTGCCGGAAGACTTCAGTGGTGGCATGTTTATCAGTTGAGCGACCACTGCAGATAGAGATTCAGAGATTTGGGTTGGAGTTTTATTCAGGAGGCTGTGCACCTAGCCTCGTAGCACTCAGAGTTCAGCCGACTCTTCGAGATCGGATTAGGGACGACCAGGCTGCAGATGAGCAGTTACAGCAGTGGAGACAGAGAGATGAGGCTAGAGGACGAGGTTTGTACACAGTTGAGGATGGGATAGTCCGTTTCAGGGGCCGCATGTGGGTACCCAATACTGAGCAGTTGAGAGCTGAGATCTTATCAGAGGCCCACGCATCGACGTATTCCATTCACCCAGGGAATACGAAGATGTACAGGGATTTGCAGACACTGTACTGGTGACCAGGGATGAAGAGGGATATCAGACGATTTGTATCAGAGTGTTTGACTTGTCAGCAGGTCAAGGCAGAGCACCAGAGACCAGCAGGGTTGCTACAGCCACTCCCTATCCCTGAGTGAAAATGGGAGAACATCACGATGGATTTTGTGGTTGGTTTACCCAGGAGTCCCAGAGGCTGTACGGCGATTTGGGTGATTGTGGATCGACTCACCAAGTCCTTACACTTCCTACCGGTGAAGAATACTTTCACATTGACGCAGTATGCAGAGCTATACATTAGGGAGATTGTCAGGCTGCACGGCATACCGGTCTCTATTGTGTCAGATAGGGATTCCAGGTTGACTTCTGCGTTTTGGAGGAGCTTGCACGCTGCTTTGAGGACCAAGCTATCTTTCAGTACAGCTTTTCACCCGCAGACAGACGGTCAGTCGGAGAGAGTCATCCAGATTCTAGAGGATTTACTGAGAGCTTGCGTGATAGATTTTCAGAGTACGTGGGATTCTAGGTTGCCCTTGGTAGAATTCACGTACAATAACAGTTTTCAGGCATCGATTGGGATGGCTCCTTATGAGACTTTGTACGGGAGGAGGTGTAGGTCTCCCGTGCATTGAGATGAGGTTGGCGAGAGGATTTTGACTGGGCCAGAGTTGGTACAGCAGACAGCTGATATTGTGACCAGGATACGAGATTGGATGAGGACAGCTCAGAGTCGTCAAAAGAGTTATGCCGACCGTAGGCGACGAGATCTGGAGTTGGCAGTATGGGACCATGTATTTGTGAGGATATCACCTATGAAAGGCGTGATGCTTTGGTCGGAGAGGCAAGCTCAATCCGAGATTCATTGGACCGTTTGAGATTTTGGAGAGAGTTGGTACGTTGGCGTATCGAGTAGCACTACCACCCAGTCTGTCGGCAGCGCACAACGTGTTCCATATTTCGATGTTGCGGAAGTACGTCCCGAACCCATCTCATGTGCTGGACTTTGAGCCGCTTCACTTGGCGCCAGACTTATCTTTCGAGGAGCGACCAGTTCAGATCTTAGCGCGAGAGGAACGCAGACTTAGAGAGGATTCCGATGGTCAAGTTCCGGTGGCAGAATCACTCGACAGATGAGGCTACCTGGGAGACCGAGGCCGATATGCGGACGCGCTATCCAGAGCTTTTCGGTACGTAACTTAATTTCGGGGACGAAATTTCTATAGGGGGGAGAGTTGTAACGCTCGGAAATCCTAATTACGTGAATTGAATGCATGACTAGGAGGAAAACCTTATGTTAATATGTTGCATGATTTGTATGTGATTATATGACGATTTTATGCTTTACGTGTGCATGTTACTTTACGGTACGGTTTGAGACCGGTAAGCGGGGACGAGTCCGGAGTCGACCAAATCAAAAATATTTTAATGTTTTAGCACTTAGACATATTTTAAAGAAAAATATTTTTATTTTATGCACAATTTCCAAGAAAATGAGATTTTATGCATGGTTACCGAGGAGGACCCGTTTTTCGCCTATACGGGCCATTTTTATGACTTTTACTACACTTTTAAATTTGGAAGGCCCTATACTACGAAAATTAAAGGCTTGGAGTCTGAATTTTATATGTTTTTAAGCTTTTTAATTAGAGGATGAGCTAGTATATTGATGGGCTTTTAATTTCTTAAATAAAACAAGGCAGAAGGGCATTTTAGTACACTTTTTCATACATCCTTCACCCTAATTTCGAAAATTACCCTAGCCTCTCCTCTCATCAGCCAACTTCAGCCTCCATCCTCCCCAAGGTGACCGAATTCTTGCAAGTTTTGGAGTGAAACTCTAAGGTGTGGTCTTCTCCATTGTCCTCCGCTCCGGTATCACGTATTTTCGATTCCCTATCGATCAAGGCATGTTATATTCTTTCTTTTCTCACCATATAGATCATATTACACTGTTTTTACAAAGATTATGCATGGAAATTTCGTGTATGCTTCAGATCTCAATGTTCATGTTCATGATCATGCATGTATTCATATGTGCACCTCACGGTTTTGAATTGTTTTACATGGCTTCGGTTGATGGGATGCTTGAGTGGTCTTGGATCGATGTTAGGTGGTTCATGATGGTCCTAGGAGTGACTGATCGTGGTCTGAAGTGGAGGTTTAAGGGTCTAACCGTGGGCTTGATGAAACACACCGTGCAATGTGTGTTTTGCGCCTGCGCGTGCGTCTGATTCCCAGGCTTTGTTCTCTCTCGTGCGACCACGGTTCGAGGCAAGGTAGGTCAATTTAGAACCACCTGGACCTGGGGGTGGTCCAGCCATAAGTGATACGGCAGTGGTGGCCGGAGCAGGGAGAACGAACGTGAAAACCAGCAGGTGGTCGCGACGGCAAAGCATGGCTGGAGCGCCCATTTGCAGCGACCAGTTCTCCCTGGTTAGGTCACGGTTTGAGGCAAGGTCGGTCACGTTAGAACCAGCTGGACCTGGGGGTGGTCCATCCGGAAGGGCTCTGGCAGTGGTGGCCGGAGCAGGGAGAACGAACGCAAAAACCAGAGACTGGTCGCAGCGGCAGCTTGTGCAGGGGGGTCTATTTTAGGTTTAGGGTTTGTTTTTGAATGGGTCGGTCTAACTGAACCAGTTCTCCCTGGTTAGGTCACGGTTTGAGGCAAGGTCGGTCACGTTAGAACCAGCTGGACCGTGGGGGTGGTCCATCCGGAAGGGCTCTGGCAGTGGTGGCCGGAGCAGGGAGAACGAACGCAAAAACCAGAGACTGGTCGCAGCGGCAGCTTGTGCAGGGGGGTCTATTTTAGGTTTAGGGTTTGTTTTTGAATGGGTCGGTCTAACTGAACCGGTTCGGATGGTTCGGTTGGACCGGATCGGTTCTTCGAGTCTCGAGTCAAATATTTTAAGTTCGGTCCGAGTTAATTCATTTTTTGGCCGGGTTATTTTTATTTTAAAGTACGAGTCATTTTTGCCGGGTCAAGTCAACTTTTTAAGTTAAAATTTAGTTTTGGTCAAAATGATTTCGGGTCAATGATTTTAAGTCAAAGATATATTTTAAGTTGCTGGAATTTTTAATTAAAAAGGTTTTTTTAGCCAAATTTGGGGATTTTAGGCCGATATTTATTTTAATGATTTTTAAGCCTGTTTTAACGATGTTGGGCCGAATCCTTAAAATGATTTTAAAAAGGGTTTATTCTTAGTTGTTGGGCCATGTTGAGTTGGGCTTAGTATTGTTTTAAGTTTGAGTTGAGGCTTTGCATAGAGTTAGTGGGCCAGCCGCTTGAGCCAGTCCTTGACCGGGCCGAGAAAATAATGCATAGGCCCATGAATAGACTTTTTAATGTTATATGTATCGTGCTATGTATTTAGGTATGTAATGTTTTAAGAAAATTAAAATATATTGATGGGCCAAGATTTTAAAGTTGCATGATTTTTACGAAACACACGCATCATGAAAGTTTAAAGTATGTTAAGGCATGAACGAAAATATTTTTTAGAAATTGAAGTGTTGTGTGGAAAACTAACGATGGGAGTTAGCCGGGTAGCTGGGACCGGGGATCCCCTGGTAATGTATAATGATAATGAGCTTATGGATCCTCGTGTGACATGGGGGTGAAGTGGCAGCATAGAGGTGTGACATATAGGGATCTCGAGGTAAGGTCGGGTGAACCACACCGCTACGTACGTTGGTTTATAGATTGATCAATCGAATTTAATGGCTCTCACTTCATGGATACGACTCGCATGTTATTTTAAGTTATGTTATGTTTATGCTATGCCTTAACATATATGTTATATGATGAATTATGTACGATTACAGTATGATTTAACGTTTTAAGATATTTTAATGCACGCATGTCATGAAAATTATGTTCATACACTTATGTGCTTGTATGTGGTTTTATTATATGTACCTTGTTGTTAGCGGATATAGCATGCTGGGCTTTAGGCTCATTAGGTTTATATGGTGCATGTGAGCATGATAATGTTGATGATATTACTCCGACCGACGGTGAGGACGTCTGATGCTCCGCTGCGGCTGTTACCCCGTGACCGCTTATTTATTTCATGTTATTTGCTTTTAAACATGTTTAGTTTTTTCCGCAAACAGTTTTTGAATACTCTGATTTTTTATGATTAGCTTCATACACTTATGTGCTTGTATGTGGTTTTATTATATGTACCTTGTTGTTAGCGGATATAGCATGCTGGGCTTTAGGCTCATTAGGTTTATATGGTGCATGTGAGCATGATAATGTTGATGATATTACTCCGACCGACGGTGAGGACGTCTGATGCTCCGCTGCGGCTGTTACCCCGTGACCGCTTATTTATTTCATGTTATTTGCTTTTAAACATGTTTAGTTTTTCCGCAAACAGTTTTTGAATACTCTGATTTTTATGATTAGCTTGTGAGACGTGGATTAAGGATTTTTGCAGTCGTTTTATCGAATGTTGAGATGTTAGTTTTAAACGCTTGAAGTTATGTTTTATTATTTATAGCTCTTATTAAATGTTATTACGCGTCGGCTTTCAAAAAAATTTTTTTTTTAGAGGCTTAGTACGTTTCAACTTGGTATCAGAGCGGTGGTTCTGGTGGGGTACTAGCCTGCTGCGTGGAGCTCGGAAGTCGCACTGCCAGTCTGTGATTTTTATTTTATGATTTATGTTTATGTTGCATGCTGCATGTTTATCTTCGTCTTAGTTCTACCTTAGATTTTAAGGATTAGACGTCTAGTCATGCACTTAGATTTACGTGATAAGGTTTTGGTGTATTAGTATGCCCCCCAGACGTGCTAGAGGTCAACAGGATGATGATGCACCTCCTCCTCACCTCCAAAGTTGAAGCCTTATGAGAGGGCTAGCGTGAGCATGCTAGCCGGGATCACCAGGATCCTAGAGAGGCAGTCGGGGCATTCTGGGAAGTCGCATGAGGAAGATGTTGCTGAGAGGTTCCGCAAGTAGGGACCCAAGGATTTTGCGGGGACTACAGACCCGCTAGTTGCTGAGGAGTGGAATCTGAGTAGAACTGTAGGACTTCTAGGACTTGGCTTGAGAACTTGGACGGATAGGGCTAGCGAACCTAGATCGGTTTTAGGTATATAACTACCTTTTTGAGCTGTTGTATGGCTGTAAGCGCGTGCCTGTGTGTTGTGTCCGTTTCAGGAGAGATTCGTGTGCTTGGTGTTACTACCCTTGCATTACTAGACTCAGGGGCGACTCACTCCTTTATTTCGAGGGCGTTCACGCAGAGGATGGGTATTACATCGGAGAGCTTGGGTATAGATCTCGTAATGACGGTCCCGTCAGGAGAGGAGCTGACGATGACCAGCGTGGTTCAGGGATTGACGATGATGTTCCAAGATCATGCAATCCAAGCAGATTTAGTGGTATTGCCGATGTCAGGGATTTGATCTCGTCCTAGGCATGGATTGGCTGACAGAGTTCGGAACAGTGATTGATTTTCAGAGGTGGACAGTTTCTATAAGACCGCCTGGGCAGGAGGCCTTCTTATTCGAGGCAGCTAGGAGACAGCGGAAACCCAGATTCATATCCTTCTTACAGGCCAGGAATCTGGTTGAGCACGGATGTCAGGCGTTCTTGCCCAGTGTTACTGCTCCAGGAGATTCAGCGGGCCCTTCGTTGTCTGATGTGGAGGTAGTAAGGGATTTCGCAGATGTTTTCCCCGACGATGTCGCAGGAGTTCCACCAGTGAGGGAGGTGGAGTTTTCTATCGAGCTTATGCCAGGTACAGTGCCTATCTCTAAGGCACTGTGTATTGGCTACCGGGAGTTGAACAGAGTCACCGTGAAGAACAGATATCCACTCCCGAGGATTGAGGATTTATTCGATCAGTTGCAGGGAGCCTCGGTGTTCTCGAAGATTGATCTGAGATCTGGCTATAATCAGCTGAGAGTTAGAGAGGAGGACATGTCCAAGACTGCTTTTGGACACGCTACGACCATTACGAGTTCTTGGTGATGCCGTTTGGTCAGACGAACGCCCCAGCGATTTTCTTGGATCTGATGAACAGGGTATTCAGGAAGTATCTAGACCAGTTCATCATTGTGTTCATCGACGACATCCTGATTTATTCGAGGAGCTTGGAGGAGCATAGAAAGTACTTGCAGACAGCTTTGCAAACTTTGAGGGAGCACAAGTTATACGCCAAGTTCAGCAAGTGCGAGTTTTGGCTAGAGCAGGTGGCTTTCTTGGGGCATATTGTGTCGAGAGATGGGATTTCAGTTGACCCATCGAAAGTGGAGGCAGTGCAGAACTGGGGGATTCCGAAGAATGCAGCGGAGATTCGTAGTTTCTTGGGCTTGACAGGTTATTATCGCAAATTCATCAAGGGCTTTTCTTCTATTTCAGTGCCCTTGACAGCCTTGACCAAGAATAATGCGAAGTATGTGTGGAGCACCGACTGTCAGAGGAGCTTTGATCAGCTGAAGGAGGCCCTTACTTCAGCACCAGTGTTAGCTATGCCAGTGGACCACGAGGAGTTTGTGGTTTATACATATGCTTCTTTGAGAGGTTTGGGTGCAGTTCTGATGCACGGAGGAAAGGTTATTGCTTATGCGTTGAGACAGCTGAAGAGTTATGAGCAGAACTATCCGACGCACGATCTGGAGCTTGCAGCAGTAGTATTCGCACTGAATATTTGGAGACACTATTTGTACGGCGAGAAGTGTCAGATTTTCACCGACCATAAGAGCCTCAAGTACTTCTTCATCCAGAAGGAGCTGAATATGAGGCAGCACAGATGACTAGAGTTGGTGAAGGACTATGACTGTGACATTAGCTACCATCCGGGTAAAGCTAATGTGGTAGCAGACGCTTTGAGCCGGAAGACTTCAGTGGTGGCATGTTTATCAGTTGAGCAACCAATGCAGACAGAGATTCAGAGATTTGGGTTGAAGTTTTATTCAGGAGGCTGTGCACCTAGCCTTGTAGTACTCAGAGTTCATCCGACTCTTCGAGATCGGATTAGGGACGACCAGGCTGCAGATGAGCACTTACAGCAGTGGAGACAGAGAGATGAGGCTAGAGGATGAGGTTTGTACACAGTTGAGGATGTGATAGTCCGTTTCAGGGGCCGCATGTGGGTACCCAATACTGAGCAGTTGAGAGCTGAGATCTTATCAGAGGCCCACGCATCGACGTATTCCATTCACCCAGGGAGTACGAGATGTACAGGGATTTGCAGACACTGTACTGGTGACCAGGGATGAAGAGGGATATCAGACGATTTGTATCAGAGTGTTTGACTTGTCAGCAGGTCAAGGCAGAGCACCAGAGACCAGCAGGGTTGCTACAGCCACTCCCTATCCCTGAGTGAAAATGGGAGACATCACGATGGATTTTGTGGTGGTTTACCCAGGAGTCCTAGAGGATGTACGACGATTTGGGTGATTGTGGATCGACTCACCAAGTCCGTGTTGGGGAACCGTGGCGGATCCGGATCATGCCTCCCGGAGAGGCAGCGGAAGAATAAAAAATTGCCGGGAGACGATCAATACAATTCAATAATCAAATAAATCTATGACATTCATAGGGTGTTTATCGTCGATTACCTTGCTGTCAACTCGTGCTTGGCTCCGACCAGTTTCGCGAGGAAACCGGCACTTCACGGTAGACGGCGATAGATAACGTCAATCAGATCCACGACCGGATACGAGACTCCTTCGTCAGCGTGCACTAGAAGGCTTGACGAGATCAGCGCGGACGGATTCTCCTCGAAATATTGGCCGGAACAATTTCCGGCTAACGTCGGCGGCGGCGGCGACTAACGGCGGCGGCGGCGGCGGCGACGACGACGACTTTGAGTGAGAGGAGGGAGGGCGGCGCACGCTTAGGGTTAGGGTTGAGTGTTGTGAGTTGTGTCTCAGTTAGTTGATTAAAGCCTAAGTCTATATTAAATAGACTTAGTGATGGATTTGGATCCGGCCCAACGGGCCCGGGTCCAACGGATGAACATTTGGTTCATCCCCATCATCGAGACTTCATCGTAACTCCGATCGCCGATCAGATCGGACCGATCGACTCAGTTTCCAAAACTGAATGCTATGATCTGAAAAACCATTTTTCAGAACCCCAGTGCAAAATGACCGTTTTGCCCCTCAACGTCGGCAAATCACGATTTGACCCCTGTTTACTTTTAGGAAGTCGCACTCCCCAAAATCCTCTTCTCATGCTCAACACATTGAGCTCAGTATCCGTGCGGGAATCTCGAATCCAGTACTTGTGTGACCCTCAATGGTTCAGGGATACAGCTAGCCGTGGGCCCACAACCATTGTGGCTCCGGAATCATAATTCCGGACTTGCCCAACGGATCATGGTAAGAGCGTCTAGCAACATCGCCCCATGATCCCCTAGGTATCACTGATAGTGCCTGCAAGAACCATTTGGTCGTGGTTAGCGTACAGTACGGTCCTTTCAATCCATATATCCCGATCAGATCAACGACCATTGGTAAATCGAGAGTCGCTAAAGATCCGATAGCTATGCATACATCTTGGAGATCGAATAGTGACATCGCGAGTGTAACTAGGTAAACCCATTTACCTAAAACACTTCTAGTACTCTGGCCAGAGATTTATACA
>KQ989607.1:176576-199265 GCA_001598015.1 Dorcoceras hygrometricum | reverse complement strand
TTACCTAAAACACTTCTAGTACTCTGGCCAGAGATTTATACACTATCGTTCCCTCAGATAGCATAGGATATCCACGCATGTCTGCGAGCGGTCGAATCCTCGACAACGATGCATCGACTCCTACATGCATCGGGGTCTCACCCAATCCCGTCGCCTGATGACCCCAAGTGAGTCGGCAAACGAGTCAAAGTAAGATGCCTATCATGTAGAGTCTCAATGACGTTTCGAGTCGTGAGGACTAATCAGTACAACCAAGACCTCGGACTTATCCACTCGACAAATGGTAACCACTTGGAAAGTCCGAAGGAGGGTAGTTCGATAGATCACCAGGTCTCTATCTATCTGCATGCTCAGAACATCACAATGTTCCCTACCAATGAAACATGGTACTTCGCATCGCAGATACTAGTCTCGAGCTCGGGCGGCCTTATCCTCATTTTGACGGCCCAATCGACTAGGAACTAATTCAGAATACACAGTGACTATTAGATGTGTTTCATGATAGCCGTCATACCCACTATCACATCTAACATACACTATAGTGCATTCTAGGTCTTTACTCAACACAATTGTTAATCATCATACAACATAATAAAATTAAAGAATGCCATATAAATGATGCGAATATCATATATAAAGATTGTTTCATACAAGAGTCTATAAACCCACACGCCACAAGTTGGCTAGTTGGGCATCTACTCTAACAGTCCGCACACTTCCTACCGGTGAAGAACACTTTCACATTGACGCAGTATGCAGAGCTATACATTAGGGAGATTGTCAGGCTGCACGGCATACCAGTCTCTATTGTGTCAGATAGGGATTCCAGGTTTACTTCTGCGTTTTGGAGGAGCTTGCACGCTGTTTTGAGGACCAAGCTATCTTTCAGTACAGCTTTTCACCCGCAGACAGACGGTCAGTTGGAGAGAGTCATCCAGATTCTAGAGGATTTACTGAGAGCCTGCGTGATAGATTTTCAGAGTACGTGGGATTCTAGGTTGCCCTTGGTAGAATTCACGTACAATAACAGTTTTCAGGCATCGATTGGGATGGCTCCTTATGAGGCTTTGTACGGGAGGAGGTGTAGGTCTCCCGTGCATTGGGATGAGGTTGGCGAGAGGATTTTGACTGGGCCAAAGTTGGTACAGCAGACAGCTGATATTGTGACCAGGATACGAGATCGGATGAGGACAGCTCAGAGTCGTCAAAAGAGTTATGCCGACCGTAGGAGACGAGATCTGGAGTTAGCAGTGGGGGACCATGTATTTGTGAGGATATCACCTATGAAAGGCATGATGCGCTTCGGTCGGAGAGGCAAGCTCGGTCCGAGATTCATTGGACCATTTGAGATTTTGGAGAGAGTTGGTACGTTGGCGTATCGAGTAGCACTACCACCCAGTCTGTCGGCAGCGCACAACATGTTCCATATTTTGATGTTGTGGAAGTAAGTCCCGAACCCATCTCATGTGCTGGACTTTGAGCCGCTTCAGTTGGCGCCAGACTTATCTTTCGAGGAGCGACCAGTTCAGATCTTAGCGCGAGAGGAACGTAGACTTAGAGCGCGGAGGATTCCGATGGTCAAGGTCCGGTGGCAGAATCACTTGGCACTTTGAGCCGCTTCAGTTGGCGCCAGACTTATCTTTCGAGGAGCGACCAGTTCAGATCTTAGCGCGAGAGGAACGTAGACTTAGAGCGCGGAGGATTCCGATGGTCAAGGTCCGGTGGCAGAATCACTTGGCAGATGAGGCTACCTGGGAGACCGAGGCCGATATGAGGACGCGCTATCCAGAGCTTTTCGGTACGTAACTTAATTTCGGGGACGAAATTTCTATAGGGGTGAGAGTTATAACGCTCGGAAATCCTAATTACGTGAATTGAATGCATGACTAGGAGGAAAACCTTATGTTAATATGATTTGCATGATTTGTATGTGATTATATGACGATTTTATGCTTTACGTGTGCATGTCACTTTACGGTACGGTTTGAGACCGGTAAGCGGGGACGAGTCCGGAGTCGACCAAATCGAAAATATTTTAATGTTTTAGCACTTAGACATATTTTAAAGCAAAATATTTTTTTATTTTATGCACAATTTCCAAGAAAATGATATTTTATGCACGGTTACCGATGATGACCCGTTTTTCGCCTATACGGGCCATTTTTATGACTTTTACTACACTTTTAAATTTGGAAGGCCCTATACTACGAAAATTAAAGGCTTGGAGTCTGAATTTTATATTTTTTTAAGCCTTTTAATTAGAGGATGGGCTAGTATATTGATGGGCTTTTAATTTCTTAAATAAAACAAGGCAGAAGGGCATTTTAGTACACTTTTTCATACACCCTTCACCCTAATTTCGAAAATTACCCTAGCCTCTCCTCTCATCAGCCAACTTCAGTCTCCATCCTCCCCAAGGTGACCGAATTCTTGCAAGTTTTGGAGTGAAACTCTAAGGTGTGGTCTTCTCCATTGTCCTCCGCTCCGGTATCACGTATTTTCGATTCCCTATCGATCAAGGCATGTTATATTCTTTCTTTTCTCACCATATAGATCATATTACACTGTTTTTACAAAGATTATGCATGGAAATTTTGTGTATGCTTCATATCTCAATGTTCATGTTCATGATCATGCATGTATTCATATGTGCACCTCACGGTTTTGAATTGTTTTACATGGCTTAGGTTGATGAGATGCTTGAGTGGTCTTGGCTTGATGTTATGTGGTTCATGATGGTCCTAGGAGTGACTGGTCGTGGTCTGAAGTGGAGGTTTAAGGGTCGAACCGTGGGCTTGATGAAACACACCGTGCAGTGTGTGTTTTGCGCCTGCGCGTGCGTCTGCTTCCCAGGCTTCGTTCTTTCTCGTGCGACCACGGTTTGAGGCAAGGTTGGTCACGTTAGAACCGCCTGGACCTGAGGGAGGTCCAGCCGGAAGGGATACGGCAGTGGTGGCCGGAGCAGGGAGAACGAACGTGAAAACCAGCAGGTGGTCGCGACGGCGCAGCATGGCTGGAGCGCCCAATTGCAGCGACCAGGTCTCCCTGGTTATATCACGGTTTGAGGCAAGGTCGGTCACGTTAGAACCGCCTGGACCTGGGGGTGGTCCAAATGGAAGGGCTCCGGCCGTGGTGGCCGGAGCAGGGAGAACGAACGCTAAAACCAGAGACTGGTCGCGGCGGCAGCTTGTGCAGGGGGGTGTATTTTAGGTTTAGGGTTTGTTTTTGAATGGGTCGGTCTAACTGAACCGGTTCAGCTGGTTCGGTCGGACCGGATCGGTTCTTTGAGTCTCGAGTCAAATATTTTAAGTTCGGTCCGAGTTATTTTATTTTTGGGCCGGGTTATTTTTATTTTAAATTCCGAGTCATTTTTGCCGGGTCAAGTCAACTTTTTAAGTTAAAATTTAGTTTTGGTCAAAATGATTTCGGGTCAACGATTTTAAGTCAAAGATCTATTTTAAGTTGCTGGAATTTTTAATTAAAATGGTTTTTTTAGCCAAATTTGGGGATTTTAGGCCGATATTTATTTTAATGATTTTTAAGCCTGTTTTAACGATGTTGGGCCGAATTCTTAAAATGATTTTAGAAAGGGTTTATTCTTAGTTGTTGGGCCATGTTGAGTTGGGCTTAGTATTGTTTTAAGTTTGAGTTGAGGCTTTGGGCATAGAGTTAGTGGGTCAGCCGCTTGAGCCAGTCCTTGACCGGGCCGAGAAAATAATGCATAGGCCCATGAATAGACTTTTTAATGTTATATGTATCATGCTATGTATTTAAGTATGTAATGTTTTAAGAAAATTAAAATATATTGATGGGCCAAGATTTTAAAGTTGCATGATTTTTACGAAACACACGCATCATGAAAGTTTAAAGTATGTTAAGACATGAATGAAAATATTTTTGAGAAATTGAAGTGTTGTGGGGCAAAGTAAAGAATGGGAGTTAGCCGGGTAGCCAGGCCCGGGGATCCCCTGTTAATGTATAATGATAATGAGCTTATGGATCCTCGTGTGACATCGGGGTGAAGTGACAGCATAGAGGTTGGATATATAGGGATCTCGAGGTAAGGTCGGGTGAACCACACCGTCACGTACGTTGGTTTATAGATTGATCAATCGAATTTAATGGCTTTCACTTCATGGATACGACTCACATGTTCTTTTAAGTTATGTTATGTTTATGCTATGCCTTAACATATATGTTATATGATGAATTATGTACGATTACAGTATGATTTAACGTTTTAAGATCTTTTACTGCACGCATGTCATGAAAATTATGTTCATACGCTTATGTGCTTGTATGTGGTTTTACTATATGTACCTTGTTATTAGCGGATATAGCATGCTGGGCCTTTAGGCTCACTAGGTTTATATGGTGCAGGTGAGCATGATAATGTTGATGATATTACTCCGACCGACGGTGAGGACGTCTGATGCTCCGCTGCGGCTGTTACCCCATGACCGCTTAGTTATTTCATGTTATTTGCTTTTAAACATGTTAAGTTTTTCCGCAAACAGTTTTTGAATACTCTGATTTTTATGATTAGCTTGTGAGACGTGGATTAAGGATTTTTGCAGTCGTTTTATCGAATGTTGAGATGTTAGTTTTAAACGCTTGAAGTTATGTTTTATTATATATAGCTCTTATTAAATGTTATTCCGCGTCGGCTTTCAAAAAAATTTTTTTTTAGAGGTTTAGTACGTTTCACGTTCTCCTCATGCGACTTCCCGGGTCGCTCTGATTGACGCTCCAACAGTCTGTTAATCCCAGCTAGCATGTCCACGCTAGCTCTCTCAAAAGGAGTCAACTGAGGTGGTGGGGGAGGAGGAGGAGGTGTAGCATCATCCTGTTGGGTCCTATCACGTCGGGGAGGCATTGTTCTGATACACCAAAACCTTATCACGTAAATCTAAGTGCATGACTAAGCGTCTATTTTTAAAACTCTAAGGACAAATATCATACGTAACTAAAACACATGCAGCATGCAATCGTAAACATAAATCATAAAACAGTATAACTCATAGACTGGTAGTGCGACTTCTGAGCTCCATGCAGCAGGCAAGTACCCCACCAGAACCTCCTCTCTGATACCAACTGAAACGAACCAAACTCAAGAATTTTTTTTAAAAAAACATGTGCGGAAAAACATAAACTTAAAGTATGGCTCGTTCCACTTTTAAAATATTTCTAAATCATTTTCTCAACAAAACTTGAAATAGAAATAAATAATTATTTTAAGTCATAAAATAATCCGTGTTGTTAAAAGGACATCTGCATAAAAGTATTAAAAATGAACAGGTTTAAAACCAACGTCTAAAAAGTATCATGACAGAACAGAAACATAAAGGCGGTCACGGGTACTGCTGCAGTAGGCGCTCAGAGGTCCTCACCGCCAGTCGGGATATACTCATCAGCAGGGTCATCACCTGCACCATTTAAACCTATTGAGTCTAGAGGCTCATCATGCTATCTCGTATATCATAACAAAGTACATACTAATAAAATCGCATGCAAGTACATACTTGTAGAAAAATAACGTTAAAACATGAATGCGTGGATGATTTTAAAACATTGCTTCATACATTTCATATCGTACATACGTAACATAAACATACATAAGGCATGACATAACATAACATGAAAAACGTATGAGTCGTATCAGTGAATGTGAGCGGACGTGTGACTGATCAGTCGAAATAACTAACGTACATGGCAGTGTGGTTCACCCGACATCGAGCCAGGATCCCTATATATCACACCTCTATGATTGCCACTTCATCATGTCGTGATCACATGGATCCATATGCTCATAATCATACATTAAAATAGGGGATCCCCGGGCCCGGATACCCCGCTAGCTCCCATCATTAAACTTTGCCACATCACTTCAATCCCTCGGGTTTTATCTTAAAAGAGACATGCCTGATCGTTTCATAAAATCACATGATGCGTGCATTTCTTAAAATTATGCAAGTTTAAAAGTTTACCCCGTCAATGTATATTTAATCATTTCTTTTAAAACATTTACGTACATAGAATACTACATATATAGTTAAATATAAACTTACGGAATTCTACATTTTTCTACTTCGGTCAAGGATCGGTTCAGGAGCCTGGCCCACTACTTCTAGACTACACACCGCTCTTAACTTAATCGATGAAACGAATGTTCACATCTTTTTACAATTTTTGACTAATTTATTTAAATTTTGATTTCCTAAAATCAAGGCTAATTAAAATCAATTTTGACTCCTTAAAATCAATTTTTACTTACAAAATCGATTTAATTCAATTTTGACCCCAAAAGTCGATTTTAACCAAAAGGCCGATTTTGACAAAATTAAAATCTCAAAAATCGATTTGACTTAATTAAAATTCCAAAGGCCCTAATTTTGAATTATAACAAAAAAATAAACGTAACTTTAAGAGTTTGACTCAATTCTTAACATCTAGCTATTTTCTTTAAAATTGGACCTTTGACTTAAAAATTAAAATAACAGGTCCATAATTAAAATAACTTGGACCTATTTTAAAACATTTGACTCAGGACTCGAAGAACCGATCTGGTCCAATTGAACCAACCAAAACCGGTTCACTTAGACCGAACCAAATCACCAAAAAGAAACCTAAACCGAAACACACACACCCATGCATGCGCCATCGCGACCAGCCTCTGGTTTTCACGTTCGTTCTCCCTGCTCCGACCACCACTGGCCGGAGCCCCACCGGCTGGACCAGCCACAGGTCCAGCCGGTCCTAACCTGACCAGCCTTGGCCCCAACCGTGGCCGCACGAGAGAGCACGAGTCACGGAGGAGAGGCGCATCGCGCTGTGCAAAATGGACCAGCCACAGGTCCAGCCGGTCCTAACCTGACCAGCCTTGGCCCCAACCGTGGCCGCACGAGAGAGCACGAGTCACGGAGGAGAGGCGCATCGCGCTGTGCAAAAACGCACAGTACATGGTGATGCGCCTAAAGCCAATGGTTCGACTATGATCTCAAACCTTTGGACCACTCCTATCCCACCTAGAGACCCACACTCGACTGCCTAGCCCTGAGCCATGACCCCTGGACCTCTCAAAAGCCGAAGAACATAAGACAAAGTCGAGAAAACGTGCAAGGCAAAATACACGTGATGCATGGATTCAATTATGGATGCATAGATCTGAAATAAACACATCAAGTACATGCATAATTTCATAAAAACAGTGTAATATGATTTAATGGAGAGAAAAAGAGTTGATATCACATGCCTGGTTTGTAGAAGAGGTAGATCTGCGAGGTACCGACGTTGTAGACGCGAGATCGGGGCACAACCGGCTTTGGATCACCAATATTCACCAATGGATGAGTATTTTCGAAACTTGTGTTATGGGAAGTGAAGAGGGACGGCTGGTGGGTGATTAGGAGGCTAGGTTTAGTGTAAATTGTGGGTTATGAAAAATACTGTGTGACAAAATTGACCCCTATGGGTTTAATTAGGAAAAAGGGGAGAAAAGGACAGGTTTGCCCCTCTAATTAACTTAAAAGGAACTTAAAACTCATAATTGGGATTTAAAGATTAAATATTTTCGAAATCTAGGCCTCCTCATATTTTAAAACACCTTAAAACTCAATAAAACAGCCCCTATAGGTGAAAAACGGGTTCCCCTCTAAAATAATTATAAAAGCTCTAATTTTCAGAAATTGTTGCTTAAAATAAAATAATTTCATTCTTAAAAATCCCATAACTTAAAAATCTCAAATCATTTTCATTCTGGTCGGCCCTAACCTCGTCCACGCGTCTGTAACTCAAGCAGACTGAAAAATAACACATGCATACCATGCATCATAAAATCATAAATAAATCATCTAAAATGGCACGTAGTCATCTAAAAATATTTTCCCTCTAGTCATGCACTCATTTCTACGTAGTCTAAGAATTTCTAGGTATTATATAAAATTTCTAAGCTTGAGTGCTTGGTGGGTCTTAAATTTTAGGGGGTTTAAGTTTCAAGTTAGACACTTTTAAAAATCACAAAATTGGAGAACCGCTTTCAAAAACCTAGACCTAGTAACCACCCTACCCCCTTCTCCCACATGTAAAACACAACACAAAATACACTAGAGAGACGACTAGAATTGAGAAAGATAAGGTTCAAAAGTTTCAAAGTTCTGGACAGTTTCAGACCATGCTCGTGGTGCAATTTCGCTGGAGATTTACCTCTCAACCGTATTCCCTATTGCATAAGGCAAGTGTTTTATCCTTTCCTTGCTGCATCTATGAATTCATATTATGTGTGAACTTTCTGTACACGTTTGATGTTTTGGGTTTCACATCTTTTAAAGTTGGAAGTTTAATGTGCATCCTGTGTGCGAGTCCACTTGTTCTATTTTTCATTGTTTGATGAATTTTAAATTAAAGCAAGAGTAAAATTAATCTCGATGAACGTTTTTCAAACAAAAATACTGGAAGCAAAGAGTATGTATGTCCGGTTCTGATCCAACATGCCGTGATGTTCGGAGTTAGACCCTGTTTTGATCTGATAGGCCACGCTAGTATGATTTGGACGTGATCCTGATCGGATAAGCCGTGCTTCTCGGATTGGACTCGGTTCTGACCTCATAGGCTATGCTAGTCCAGGTTTGAACTCTGTTCTGAGGTGTTCTTTTTTTAGCTACTTTGAGATGTTCTGAGCGGATTGTTTTCCTTGTTATAATCCAGCTCTTTATGTTTGATTCTAAGCTGTTTTAACCGTTGTTAGCTGATTTGACTTGTTAAGAGTAAAATTTAAGTTTTGGTGATAACAAATACAAGAACCCGAACGGAACAGATTACAGCAGTATGATGTTGATCTGGACAGAATAGACTAGAGCGTCACAGATCAGCTCAGAGCGTGTTGATCAGCTCAGAGCAAGAAGATCAGTTCAGGACAGTTTAACTCAGAGCATGTCTAACAGGTTACAGCGTCGTATTTCAGCTCAGAGTATGTCTAACAGTTTACAACGTCACATTTCAGCTCAGAGAAAGCAGAAAAGTTTACAGCGTTGCAATTGAGCTCAAAGCAAGTCGACCAGTTTAGAGCATTGCATTTCATTTTAGAGCAAGCATATCAGCTTAGAGCGTCGTTATTCAGCTCAGGACAATGATATCAGCTTAGAGCGTCGCTATCAGCTTAGAGCGTCGTATTTCAGCTCAACACAAGCAGATCAATTTACAATGTCACATTTCATTTCAGAGCAAGATGAACAGATTAGAGTGACATGGGACAGATCAGATTGGAGTTTCACAATCAGATCAGAGCGTAAGAATCAGCTTAGAAAAGATTCAGATCGGAGCTTCGTACAGATAACAGCTCGCAGTAGACTATGGGTACGGACAACTTAGAGCAAAGACAACACGAAGAACAACATAGAGCGAACATAGCACAGAGAACAGGTCGGAGCTCAAGAACAGCTTTCAGTTTAGAGCATATAAGCTTTCAGATCACAACATAAAGAGTTCAATTCTCAGGTCAGTTAATATTATCAGTTAAACATCACAGAGGTACACTTTACAGATCAACTTTATATTGAGTATTAGATCAGACCTGGAAAAGGTTCAGTTCAGCAGAAAATAGCTCAGACAGATTTTGGAGTAGATCGCAAGAGTAGTTACAGATTTTTACGTAACAGCTCAGAGCTCACAAGCTTTCAAATTGTGCATACAACGAGTAGCTCAGAGCGTACAACCTTCAGTTTAAACGTGAAGATATCAAATCAAATCAGATCCATCAAGTGCTAAATCACTGGCTAAATTATCGGATGCTATTTTTATACCTAACGGTAATATTCCTACGTCTGGTATGAAAGGAAAGTCTTTCAAATATTGAAAGAAGATCAACTAGAAAGTAGAGCAAATCATTCAAAGATCGATGGAGCTGGAGATCTATATAAAGAACGATGAAGGAAGATAGTGACATATATACTGTCGCTATTACTGTTATGCTATACAAATTATATCTCGCACAAAAATTTCAGTGTTCATCGTCTTCTTCATTACAACGTTGCTCTCAAAAGCATCAAATTCATATTTCTGAGTTGTAACCACTCTGTAGCTTTGTGTATTCAAGTGTATATCATAAGAAAATTGTATAGAGCGTGTCTAAGCTAAAACAGCTTATAGCAAACCATTGTGTTTGCAGAATAGATTGCGCCTGTTTTTTGTCATAGAAGTGCTAGGAGTTCTCGTAGCTTGGGGGCTGTTGAATTGGGTTAGAGCAGGAGCTGCTGTAATCAAATCTTCTAGTGGAATCCTTCCTGAACAAGGAAGAAGGGGAGACGTAGGAGTTTAAGCTCTGAACTTCTTAATACTAATGCTTTCAGTTTTGATATATTTGTTCACTGTTATATTGAGTTCATTCCACAGAATATTTGTTAATCGAGAGAACATAACACACTGAGATCCTCCAATCTGGTAACTCAACTTAGAGGTTAGCCGAATGCTTGTAAAATTTTTTAAAAAGGGTTTTTGTGAAAAATTATGAAGGAGTTCATTCACCCCCATCTGAACTCCCGAGCTGATATTAACTATATTTTCGATCCAACAAGTGGTATCAAAGCACGATTATCTCAGTGTCTTAATGTTGTGCTTATCTGCAATTATTAAATATGTCAATTTATGAAAATAAAATTCCTATGTTTTTCAAGGGAGAATATGACGTCTGGAAGATAATAATGCAAGCTCACCTGGTAGATCAAGATGACGATATGTGGTTCATCATCACAGATGGTCCAATAAATATTATGAAGCCAAACACAACAATGGCCATCTTTGTAGTTGCAACACAATGGGTTGAGAAGCCCAGACTAGAATATACCTCGGAAGATTAAAAGAAGGCAAACCTGGACAACATGGACAAAATATTCTCTACAAGGCACTGGACAATAATATGTTCAGTAAGATTCAGACCTGCGTCATGACCAAGGAAATCTGGGAGAAGCTGATCCAAATCTGTGAGGGAAACGAAGAAACCTAGGAAAAACAAGCTCACAATAGCCCTGCCGAAATTTGAACCCATGAAGATGAAGTCTGGTGAAACGATTACTGAGTTCGATGAGAGATTCAGCTCAGTGGTGATAGAGCTGACCAGACTGGGCAAAGAATACAGCAACAGAGAGCTCACGCTGAAAGTCATCAGAGCGCTTCCCAAGGAGTGGGATGTAAATACAATGACTATAAGGAAATCAAAGGACCTCAACAAACTGGAACTCCACAATCTGTTCGCAAATCTAAAGGCGTATGAATTCGAGCTGGAGACCAGAGCTGAATCAGAACCATCCATTTCATAGTCCGCGAAAGCTCTCGCAGTAACTATTCCAGAACAAAGCTCTCCAAGCAAATCAGCTGCGGAGCTCAACAAAGATATAATGTCCCTCTTCGTAAAGAAGTTTGGGAAATTCATGCGGAAAAACATTTCTAAACCCAAATCTTTTGATTCTATCAAAAATAATTCCGCTACTTCTGACTTTAATTGTTATGAATGTGGCAGACCTGGTCATTAAGCCGCGGACTGCAAGAGACCCAAGCAGAACACTACAAAGCAATCAGATTGCAGCAGCAAGGACAAAAAGGACAAGAAGTTCTACAGGTCGAAGAGAGGTGAGAAAGTACTTGTCGCTGAAGAGAACAAGAAGTCATGGGCTGACACAGATTTGGAGGAGTGCAGCTCAGGGACGTCCTCATCTAGCTACTGTGAATACGAAGTACAGTGTGATGGCAAAAGACAATGATGAGGTATTTGATTTTTCCAATCTTGATTTTGTGAAGACCTTTTCAAAGCACTAAATGACATGGTCGTAGACTATAGAAATCTTTCTCAATCATTCGAGGAAGTCAAAGCTGAAAAAGAGTTTGGTTACGAAATTTGAGCATGTAAGCTCAGATGATTTGCAGACTGCTCTAAGTAAGCTGAAACTGAAAATGATTATCTGAGGAGCAGGTCTCAGGAGATGATGAGTGAAAATTAGCGCTTAGCTGAAATAATAAGCTCCTGGACCAAGTCGTCTGCTTCCCTACAAAAATTTCAAGGAGCTATGAAGCCATCTGGTGATAAAGCCGGATTATGCTATGAAAGAAATGAAAGAAATATTGCAAAGACGAGTACTCACCCAAAGTTGGATAAGCCTAAACTTCAAACAATGAATTTGTGAAGTACAGCTTGGGACAACCCAAAGAGTACAAATCTGTTGAGTCACAGATTGTAGCCAAACATCAGATCTGGCAAGGTAGATACTGTGGGGTAGGGTATACTACTCCTGAAAATCCAAGAGAGAGCTGACAAACGAAACGAATTGAAAAGATTAGGAGTAATACCAAATCTGGTGGTAGAAAGTCTAGACAGATCTCGCATGCTTTTACGAGGGAAAGGCCATACTGGCCCAAGTATCACAAGCTCAGATCTTGAGGCAAATGTACTGCACATCAGACGCATATCAGATCACAGCACACACATTTCTGGATACACACACAGGTAGATATGTTATAATTATACAAGTGCGGGTCCCAAAGGATCTAACCAAACCTGGACCCAAGTAAAACCAAAGAGTACCAAAACTCTATTTCTTATGATTGCAGGTACAACAGATCTCAGGACTCCAGTAATCTACATGGTACTTGGACAGTGGATGTGCGAGGCACATGACTGATAACCCAAAGCTGCTATCACATCTAAAAACATGCAGTGGACCTAAGATCATATTCGGTGGCAACTCAACTGGTAACACTGTGGGCAAAGGTAAGCTTACCCATGGTAACTTTACTTTCAACAATGTTCTTTTAGTTGAAAATCTTTGTTATAATTTAATTAGTATAAGTCAGTTGTGCGATAGTAATTTTCTCTGTAAATTTTCAAAAGAACACATGCACAGTTCAGAGATCGGAAGGTCTGACCGTGTTAGTAGGGTACATAGCGGGGAATACATACAAGGTTGACTGTTAGAACAATAGTATTCTGAACTAACCTTCCTAGTAGGTAACTATTCTAAGAGCTGGTTATGGCATCAGCGAATGAATCATCTAAATTTCAAAACACTTGAAAATCTGAGTAAGCGTGAGTTAGTTACTGGTTTGCCCACAATAAAATTTTCAAAAGACAAGATTAGTTCTGCTTGTCAATTGGGGAAAAATATTATATCCACGTTTAAAAAAATGCAGTAGCAAAACCTCCCAAAGGCTGGAACTTTTACATATGGATCTTTTAGGTCCTATACCCATGACCGGCTTAGGAGGAATGAAATACACCCTTGTTGTTGTTGATGATTTTTTCAAAATTTACTTGAGTGGTGTTTTTAAAATCGAAATATCAAACTATCTAACAACTGATCAAACTTTTAAAATGTTTACAAAATGACAATCTTGCAGTGTCAACCGGGTCAGAAGTGATAGAGAAACTAAATTTTTAAATAGACATTCTCTTATCTGGATGACTCTAGAATCAAGCATGAGCTTTCAGCAGCTAGAACACCTCAGCAGAACGGGTTGACTGAGTGTAGAAATAGAACTTTAAAAGAAGCTGCTACTACTATGATTGCTTCAGGCATTTCTAAAAGTTTTGGGACGAAGCAGTTAACACAGATTGCTACACTCAGAACTGATCGATGATTAATAAGCATCACGGTGTAACCCCATATGAGATCTGGAACGGCAAGAAACATGATATTTCTTATTTCAGGGTGTTTGGATGCAGATGTTTCATTCATAACAATGGTAAACATAATATAACATCTTTCGATGTGAAATATGATGCAGGAATATTTCTGGGATATTCAGCTGTGAGCAGAGCTTATCGCGTGTCCAAAAACAGAACGCTGACTGTAGAAGAATCGGCTCTTGTGGTGTTCGATGAGACCATATTTCGATCTACTTCAGCTGCAAACATGAACGATTTGTGCACTCGACTGGAATCAACAAATCTAGATGAATCAAGTGATGACAAAACACAGATCAGAAACCAAGCTAATGATCAGCATGCACTGGAGACACCGATTACAAATGCAGATATTCAAATGTTGCGCGAGATGATGTCTCAGGTAACATCGATGTCATTGATTTGACTAATGTTGACCCAGTGCATGACCAGCAAGCAACATGTGTGCCAGCTATAGAGGCCACTTTGGATGACGTGCAAGCTGATGTAGATCGTGCGCAAACTGATCGCAGCAAGCTGATACTGATCACTCGCAATCTGATACAGATCACGCGCAAGCTGATGGAGAACTTGCGCTAGCTGATGACCTAAACAGAACAGATGTTATCGTCCAAGATGAACCATTCTCGAACAAAGGCGGCAAACTTTCAACATGAGCAAATCCATTCGGACCTGATCTTCTGTGGCATAAAAATCAACCATCTGAGCAAGTCATAGGTAACATTAATTCACCACACGAGGCCAGCTTATACATGATTATTTCAATCCAGCATTCATTTCGCATATAGAGCCTAAGCTGATTGATGAAGCCTTAGTCGACCCGAGTTGGGTAGAAGCAATCAAGAAGAACTGAATCAATTTGAGCGAAATAAGGATTGTAGTTTAGTTCCTAGACCATCTAATCACTCTGTAATGAGGATGTGGACAAAATTGAAAATGACTTGATGATCCGAGCTAAGACAGATTGATTGCCTGAACTGTTACTGAGGCACGAGCTGATCCGTTCAAAGATAGTTGTCCAACTGCTAGAGAAATAGGTGAAAGTTCATTGGAAAACATTTGACCTTCGAAAACCTCTGCCAACTGTGATCTCATGAGCATCTGTAGTCTGGAGGCAAGCTCAGAAGATCTACAGAGGATATCGCACACAAGCTAGTATTATTTTGGAAGCTCCTGAAAGTTCTGTACTGGGTGAAGCTTCAAATGCTGAAGAACTTGGTGTCACAGGCGGCACACTAATTTACACTGTAGACAACCCGTATGTGAATGAAATTGTGCTATAGGCCCTAGCTAAAGAAGATTAAGTTGCTCAAACCGATATTCCAATGATGACAGCAGATGGCGAGGCATCTAGCTGTACTGAAGAATCTGATACTGAAATTGTTTTTGAAGACAATGGACCTCGACAAAGAATAAGGAGCAACAGGCTCCAGATTAGACTGTGGGAGCAACCGACTCGGAAGAATCTTGCCATGGTGATCTACTCTCAGCCTTCAGCTGCCAATACAACTCATTTGTCTCAGGGCACGGCTCCCATCCGATCTGTTATGTCTTCTCCCCCTGAGCATCTTATTACTCAAGGTACCTCGCTCTCACTTTCCAGATCTATTCCGATTGATTTCAAGAAGATGAAAGAAGTCATTCAAGAGCTGCAATCATCATTTGGGAGTATGCGGGATTACCAGCGTTATGCCAAGTATAACTTGTAGCAGTTCATGAGAGTTTTTCATTGCAAGCTCGATGACCTTCTGGCAACTCTGAGTCAGGCTCAAACATCGATGGAATCGTGATTAGTATGGGATATGAACGCCAATCATCAAAATCTATCTGATGAAATCACCACTCTGAGATGGCTGAAGTTTTTGACTGTTTGAAGGAGCTTGGTGCTGCCAAAAATGGGAAAAGCAGCAAGAAAATGAAACAATTCTTTATATTTTAAAAAGAGAAATAAAATAATTTCTTTTCTCAAATAGTGTCCAAATTTTGTCATCACAAAAAAGGGAGAAATTGTTGGCTTTCGTAAGTCTCGGTGAAGATAAAATTAAACTAAATGAGACTAAACCAGACCAGACACTAAGCGAACAGATCAGGCCGAAACCAACATCGTGGTTCATTCATATCCAACCAGACCTAAGCTGAGTAAGGATAACTCAGCTATAGTAATCAGATCAGAACAACTTATACAGTTCAAGAGCAGATCAGTTTAGAGCAGATTAGTTCAAGAGCAGATCAGTTTAGAACAGTTAAAAGTGTTTGGAGCAGAACAATTTAGAACTGAACAACACAAAGATCAGTTAGCTCAGAGGAGTGCAGTTCAGACGAACAAGATTAGCTCAGGATTTGGTAGCTTGACTTCAGGTGATTCGTTGTCGTTAGGTACACTTTCGACTAATTATCAGAAGAATCCAGAACGTCAACATTTCTAGAGTTGCCATTTTGATCAAAAGACGGAAAGTATTTAATGAACAATACGAGGTATAGTACGAACATTAAATTTCGCACCTATTGACACTCAGGCATCAGCTCAGGATCCATATAATGTGTCTACTAGTAATATTTACTACAATTGGATCGGAAGTGTATATATAGAAGATTGCTCTTTGAAGCAGATGATGCGTGATACATACGTGAGAAGCAAAAACTACGAATTACTGAAATAGATTGCAAGCTGAATAGTTGATACTTAGTGTTCAACGAAACAATTTTTTCTTTATATTTTTGTATAAGTTTTAAGCTTGTTGCTGAATTCTAAGGCTTGAGCTTTGATCTGTATTCATTCAAAAAGCCTTGGAAAATTTCCTTGTAAACACAGCCTGCGAGCTGTTATGTATTATGAGACTATAAGTTCAGCTCGGGTGCAGCCTAACTGATCGAATCAGGATACACTATATTCTTATTAAATCTTCTAGTCGAATTCTTCCTTAATTGAAAGAAGGAAAGACGTAGAAGCGTTGATTCGAATTTCCAAAAACAAACCTCTATCCCGCGATCTGATTTAAGCTTTAGCATTACATTAGAATTTCTCTATTCACTGTTCCATTGAGCTGTTTCCGCATAAATTCTTTTATTGCTCAAGAGAACAGATTTGATTAAGTTGTAGAACAGTTGGTAACGCAACTGATCTTAAAATCCTTTGAAAACAAAAAATTATTTAAAAGAGTTTATTCAACCAACTTTTAAACTTTATACCGTGTTTTTCGATCCTAACAAACGCAATTGATCCATTTGCATTATCAGTTTGAACCGAATTACACGGTATTGTTCAAAAACAACATCATCATTAGCCATCATCACCCACCATGTTGTTTATTACACGTTTGTTTAAGTGCTAATTTTTCATCTGTTTTTTGGGGTATCACTATTGGGGTGTAAGAAAGTCAAACTGGTCGTGAACATCTCACTCAAAGCTCGACTAGAGATCGATAAACGAGTTGAGTTCTAATAGCTAGAAATTATAATCAGTACAGCTCGTGTTGCAAATGTGTCCTAGAATATGCTATGATCTTATGTAGATTACAATGCTTATATTTTATAATAAACTTTGTTCATATTTTTGATTTAGAATATCCGAACACCACTTAGAACTGTTTAGATGTGCTAATATATTAGAGGCTAAACTTTTTGAGTTTTTTCTTTCTGTTTTTGTTTTAAAAATGATATTTTTGGAAAAATTGTTTAAGATATAAAAAAATTTATTGACTAAAAGCAATTGCCAAATAATATTTACTAAGTTGGTACCATTATTTATATAAGTTGAAAACTTCGCCAAATCTTTTAGGAGTCCTAAGAGTTTTATTTATTGTATCTTTTCTTTTCTTTCAATCTTTATTCTCATATCAAATCTTCAAAAAACTAACTCAACTGATAGAGTATATAATCAGCACTTAATCAATACATGTTAGATATCTGGATTTTAGCAAAGTGTAGGAATTAATGCCTACAGTCCACTGTGAGCTTCTATTCTAAGACATCATATGAAATCAAAGATCCCACATTCATCCCCATGTTTTGAAATTTTAATCACACTCCCTTGTTCGTACTTGTTTCAGGGTTATGTGTGCTTAAAATTCAACAATACTGAGACTTAATAATACTCATATAAGGTTTTTAGTAACTAAACTTATGTTTTATGGTAACAACAATGTTTAGACATATGTCATAACATAAAGAAAGATTCCCCACATTTTCAAATTATAAATATGAGAGTTTATAGAGGCAATTTCTCACACAAAGTTCTTTAACTTCTTACAATATCAACAACCATAAAGCATCACATAAGTTTACAATGTCTTCCTTTGACAAACTCCACTCTCCACCACCAAGTGAAAACAATCATTCTTCTTCGTTGATCGCAACCCCTCAAAATACAGATACATCTGCATCCAAAAGAAAGGATAATTCTCGGATGAATCCAACAAAGAACCTCAATAAAAAATCTGATAACCACTATCGCCGTATGCGTATACCCGCTCTTTGTGCCGCAAGGATATTCCAACTGACTCGAGAACTTGGTCATCACACCAATGGTGAGACCATTGAGTGGATCCTACGCCAAGCAGAGCCTTCAATCAACGCGATAACAGGAAGTGGAACAATTCCGGCAGAAACTATATGCGCTTCATCAGGCATACTCCCACCGGTTAGCGAATCCTCCACCATCCTAGCACCTGAAACTAGTTTGGTGGCACACTCTTTGGAATCCACGCGAGCTATGGACATGCGTATGGTGACCCCGAGAAGCGGATTTGAACTGAACTCACCGCCGTCTCTGACACAAATGGAGGTCCCTATGAGTGGAAATCTTCATGTACCTTTTACGCAAATGATGCAACAACCAGATGCTGATATGGAGGAATGGGATGAAATTTGGTTCAAAGAGAATTTTCCTTAGCTTTTATTCACCTTTGCTAAAAAAATCCATATGTGATTTTAAACTTAAAATATCAACGATAATGCTTGTAACGACAATAATAAAGTTTGTGTTGCTTAAACTAATCCAAGAAAAGGTAATTTCATTCTCTGTCATATGATAATATGTTACAATACAAGTATTAGAAATAGACAAGAGATTGAAATATACGGAAAGATATAAGTCCTAAATCAAATCTATGGAGTTAATAAAAAACTGAACTATCACTCTGTCCCTTTGTTAACCATTTTGAATAATTAGGAAAGATTTCAAAAGGATCAGATCCCATCGTGCACGGAACAAAGACAGTGCGCGTTTAAAAACAACAACATTTAGAAGCACGAGACAGCATGTATTGCCATACCACGATCTGAATAAGAAGGGAGTTACAATAACTTCGATTCCTGAAAGGTTTTGAACACATGGAGCATATTAGGTCTGGTCTGAAAAACCAAGTGGAACTCAACATATTCCTTAAAACTGAAATTTAAAATATCGGTTTAAAGCATGAATGCAGTAAAGCAGTATACAGATACTCATCAGATTTGTTTATAAAAATCGAAGCCACCGCTTCTATATCTCTCCTTCTTCCAAACTAGAAAGTTTCACTAGAAGACTTTTGATTTATACAACAGCTTGAAAAACCCTCAGCTGGGACTTATCACACTGCCAAACTGAGAATCCTAGACTCCATCTGCAGATGATTAATGTCTCTCTTTGAAGACTACATACACTAAGTTTAATATCTTTGTGCTAAACGAAAATGCAGAAAGTTGTAAACATGTAAGAAAACACCATAATTTATTTATGAAAGTTCGGAGTTGAATCTCTTATGTCTCTCCTTCTTCCATTGATGGAAGTTTTTCACTAGGAGACTTTGATTATTACAGCTTCTGAAATAACCCGATCATAACAAGTGGTATCAGAGCGGTTATCTCAGTGTCTGAATAGTCGTTTATTTGCATTTATTAAATATATCCATTTCCCACAATAAAATTCCTATGTTTTCAAAGGAAGAGTACGATGTCTGGAAGATCAGAATGCAAGATCACCTGGCAGCTCAGGATGATGACATGTGGTTCGTCATTACAGATGGTCCAATCAAGATTACGAGGCCAAATATAGTTGTAGCCATCTCTGTTGGTGCAGCACAATGGGTTGACAAGCTCAGAACTGAATGGACAATCGAAGATAAAAAGAAGGCGAACCTAGATAACATGGTCAAAGATATTCTCTACAAAACGCTGGACAATAATATGTTCAGTAAGATTCAAACCTACGTGTTGGATCTGTAAAACAGATCACATTTGAATTTTGATGAACACAAAACCTGCTATTATGTTTCTAATAGTTTAATCAAGTGCGCAGTTCGCAAACTGGTTCAGAACAGGAGATGTGTACTAAACCAGATCGAATGCAAGCTGGTGCAGAGATAAACACAAGCTGGTTTAGAACAGAAGACCAGCAGAACAGCCAAGCTAGTCAGCTGAACAGCCAAGCTGGTCAGCAGAAGACCAGCAGAACAGCCAAGCTGACCAGCAGACCGCTAAGCTGGTCCAACAGACACCCAAGTTGGTTCACCAGCTTGGAGCAAGAGGAGGCTGGGCAGAACAGTCTATTGAAGCAACAGACCATCTTAGACGATAACAGAACAGACCAGCTCAGGGCCAAACAGAAGAGAACAGCTCAATATAGAATCAGCAGTGAGTTGAGCAGTTTAGAGCAGCTTAAAGCAGATATGAACGAAGAGCAGAACAGATCAGAGTAGTTCAAGAGAACTAATGAAGGAGCAACAGCTCAGAGAATAAACCAGCTCGGAGCAAGCAGTTTGAAGACAAGCATTGAGAAGACTGTATTGCAAGTTCAAACTGGTTTGCAATTTGTCAAATATTAGGTACGAAATTCACATGCTCAAAGTCAGAAATGGCTGCAACGCATTAAATAACATAATGCTCAAAGTCAACAAAGCCTGCAACGTGTTTAATGAGAAAAGACATAAGGTACAACTTTGTCAGAACTTTACAGAAGCCTTTTCAACTGCTACACCTTTATGTCTAAAGGATAGAATTTCACAAGAGGATTTATAGACATCAAGCAGATAGCAAGTGAAAAAAGAGTGTGTTGAACAGAAGTGCAGCGAGGCATAAAAGAAAACAGAGAGCAGTGCATTGTCGAAATCTTGTACACTCAGGTTGCAGCTGATGTACAAGCTGGTCTCGTGCCCAGGTGTGAGCTGGTGCAAAAGACGAGAGCTTCAATGAGTTATTCATATTCAGGGAAGACAATGAGTTATCAGCTTAGGCAGAAGCACTTCCAAGTGTGCGAGAAAGCAACGAGAGAGTGAGCTTAACTGTAAATTCTCACACACAGATTCACTCACAGTTTCGAGAGATGGGCTGTATAGATTAGTGAGTGAATCACAAACACAAACAATCATCGTAGTCTTTCTCACTGAGAAGTTCAAGAAGTGTTGGTTTGTTAGACACACAGTCTGCGAGCTGGTGTGCATAGGTGGCTAGGAGTTCTTGCAGCTTGCGGGCTGTCGGATCGGGTTGCAGCATAAGCTGTTGTAATCAAATCTTCTAGTGGATCCTTTCCGTGCGAAAGAAGGGGAGATGTAGAAGATTCAGCTCCAAACTTCCATAAACAAATTGCAGCGTAATACTTTCTTTACAGCTTACTGCATTCACGCATTACATACTTTAAAAAGTGTTGAAAACTTGTTAAATTAGCTTTCGATTTCAGAGGATAGTTCAGGTTTGATAGGATCAATGAAATAGAAAATATAGTTTAAATAAGCCCAGGAGTTCAGAAGGGGGGTTTGAATGAACTCCTTCTATTCTTGATTTTTCTGAAACCTTAAAACTGTTTTTACAAGCCTTCGCTTAACTCAGATCTGAGTGACCAGATCTGAGCCTCTCAGTCCAAATATGTTTTCTCAGTTAACAAATATTGTGCGGAAAGAAATCGATTAAACAGTGCACAGTTAACAATAAATACGATGCAAGTAAGTAAAAGATAGAGTTGAGAGTTTGTTTGTGGAAGTTCGGATCTGAAGATCCTACGTCTGTTAGAGTAGATGCCCAACTAGCCAACTTGTGGCGTGTGGGTTTATAGACTCTTGTATGAAACGATCTTTATATATGATATTCGCATTTATTCATGGCTTTATTTATTTTCATTATGACTATAATGTTAACAATAGTGTTGGATAAAGACCTAAAATGCACCATAGTATATGTTAGATGTGATAGTGGGTATGACGGCTATCATGAAACACATCTAATAGTCACTGTGTATTCTGAACTCGTTCCTAGTCGATTGGGCAATCAAAATGAGGATAAGGCCGCCCGAGATTGAGACTAGTATCTGCGATGCGAAGTACCGTGTTTCATTGGTAGGGAACATTGTGATGTTCTGAGCATGTAGATAGATAGTGACCTGGTGATCTATCAAACTACCCTCGTTCGGACTTTCCAAGTGGTTACCATTTGTCGAGTGGATAAGTCCGAGGTCTTGGTTGTACTGATTAGTCCTCACGACTCGAAACGTCATTGAGACTCTACATGATAGGCGTCTCACTTTGACTCGTTTTCCGACTCACTTGGGGTCATTAAGCGGCGGGATTGGGTGAGACCCCGATGCATGTAGGAGTCGATGCTTCGTTGTCGATAATTCACCGCTCGCTTACATGCGTGGATATCCTATGCTATCTGAGGGGATAATAGTGTATAAATCTCTGGCCAGAGTACTAGAAGTGTTTTAGGTAAATGGGTTTACCTAGTTACACTCGCGATGTCACTATTCGATCTCCAAGATGTATGCATAGCTATCGGATCTCTAGCGACTCTCGATTTACCAATGGTCGTTGATCCGATCGGGATATATGGATTGAAAGGACCGTACTGTACGCTAACCACGACCAACTGGTTCTTGCAGGCACTATCAGTGATACCTAGGGTTTTAGGTAAATGGGTTTACCTAGTTACACTCGCGATGTCACTATTCGATCTCCAAGATGTATGCATAGCTATCGGATATCTAGCGACTCTCGATTTACCAATGGTCGTTGATCTGATCGGGATATATGGATTGAAAGGACCGTACTGTATGC
>KQ989607.1:107311-120666 GCA_001598015.1 Dorcoceras hygrometricum | reverse complement strand
ATTAATATCAAGTTTAAAGGTTCATGGTTATATTCGATAAGATCATGAAGCTAGGGGAATTTAAATTTATTTAAATTTTCCTACCTTCCATCAACAATGAGTGTACGTCGATGCTACCCGTATACATGGCCCGGCTCATATTATTGAGGGGGTTATGTATGCCGGAAAGTTGTACATGTCATTGACACTCGCTGTGAGTTGGTTGGAATTAATATCAAGTTTAAAGGTTCATGGTTATATTCGATAAGATCATGAAGCTAGGGGAATTTAAATTTATTTAAATTTTCCTACCTTCCATCAACAATGAGTGTACGTCGATGCTACCCGTATACATGGCCCGGCTCATATTATTGAGGGGGTTATGTATGCCGGAAAGTTGTACATGTCATTGACACTCGCTGTGAGTTGGTTGGAACTCCTTTTAACGTTGGCTCATATTATTGGGGACGTTAAGGGGACCTCCTTTCACAACTCGACATTGATGGGTCATCTTGACACGTGATAGTAATCGGCATCATATTATTGGATCCTTACTGGACGTGAGGTAAATGCATGGAGTTTGCACCTGTTGCAATTGGGCTCTACCTTTTGAGGGTCATGGTTGGTTGATATTATTCGGGACCATGATCGCTTGATTGGACTCTGTGTACCCACTAAGGAACCTTGATTTCTCGATTTCATTAGAGGGTGGTTGAATCGTTAAAAATAGTGGGAGGATAATTCATAAAACTAAATGACCTTGTTTTATGTCTTAGCGTTTTTCATAAATAGTCTGTGATGCATGTCTGCTTTTCCTTTCAGTATAAACTGCTGTTATAATGTCTTCAATCAAAAATCCACTTGCTGCTATACTGTATATTATTGTTGATATCATATTAAAAATGGGCCTGGTTTATGGCCCGTTCCCATCCTTTTAAAAATGTATCCCTATGTGTCATGGATATTTAAATGTAAATATTAGATTTAGTGGGAGGACATTTGAAGATGGTGGAGCTGATGATCAAAGATATTGAAGACCGAAGATTTGTAAAACTGGAAGCTAATGTAATAGGATTGCATTGCATACTGCATTTCACCTAGGATTGGACCTAGATACGTGCTTGGCAACCACGGATCGCATAGCTCTCGCTCTTCGATCATCCCATTTATATATGCAATATATGTTTGTTGAATCCGGGTTTTTTAAATGTGATTTAAATTTAATGAGACCGAATTTCAAAATTAAAATCCCTCATTTTAAATATGATTTAAAATTAATATCAAGTTTAAAGGTTCATGGTTATATTCGATAAGATCATGAAGCTAGGGGAATTTAAATTTATTTAAATTTTCCTACCTTCCATCAACAATGAGTGTACGTCGATGCTACCCGTATACATGGCCCGGCTCATATTATTGAGGGGGTTATGTATGCCGGAAAGTTGTACATGTCATTGACACTCGCTGTGAGTTGGTTGGAACTCCTTTTAACGTTGGCTCATATTACAACTCAGCATTGATGGATCATCTTGACACGTGATAGTAATTGGCGTCATATTATTTGGCCCTTACTGGACGTGAGGTAAATACATGGAGGTTGCACCTGTTGCAATTGGGCTCTACCTTTTGAGGATCATGGTTGGCTGATATTATTCGGGACCATGATTTCTTGATTGGACTCTGTGTACCATTAAGAAAACTTTCTTTCTCGATTTCATTAGAGGGTGGTTAAATCGTTAAAATAGTGGGAGGATAATTCATAAAACTAAATGACCTTGTTTTATGTCTTAGCGTTTTTCATAAATAGTCTGTGATGCATGTCTGCTTTTCCTTTCAGTATAAACTGCTGTTATAATGTCTTCAATCAAAAATCCACTTGCTGCTATACTGGATAGCAACAAGTTCACTGGTTTGAACTACCAAGATTGGCTTCGAAACCTCAAGATTGTCTTGGCTTCGGAGAAACTTCTCTACACGTTAGAGAAGAGCCCTCCGAAGGAAGCCCCTGCCGATATCAGCCCTGAGGAGCTGACAAAGCTGAACAAATGGTGGGATGACGAGCTTAAGACTCGATGCTATGTGATGGCATCGATGTCCAACGAAATGTAGCGGCGTTTCGAGAAGACGGTGTATGCTGCTGACATACACCTTCATCTCAAAGAGCTGTATGGGGAGAACTCTCGGACTGAGAGGTTCACCACTGTCAAGGAGCTTATGACGAGCCGCATGCGCGATGGGACTTCGGTCCGCGAGCATGGGGTTCGTATGATTGGGCTCATTGAAAAGCTGGTGGGCCTTGATATCACGCTTCCACATGAGCTGTCTGTGGATTTGTTTCTCCTCTCACTCCCTGCTGCATTCGACCCCTTTGTGGTCAACTTTAACATGAACAAGCTGGAATCCACCCTTGAAGAGGTGGTGAACATGCTTGTAGTGTTCGAGGGGACCATAAAGAAGGACAAGCCCGTCCTCCTTATGGGCTCTTCTTCCTCTGAGAAGAAGGGGCCCAAACGTAAGGGTAAGAAGCGTTCTGCCCCTGGAAGGAGGAAAAGCCCGCCAAGAAGCCCAAGGCAAAGGCTTCCAAGCCAAACAAATTTGAGGATGTTTGCCACCACTGCCACAAGCATGGGCACTGGAAGAGGAACTGCAAGGAGTACCTCAAGCAGTTGCGAACTGCGAAAGGTATGTTCTATATTGAAATAAATATGTCTCTTAATTCGACTTCTTGGGTACTTGATACCGGATGTGGATCTCATATCTGCAATGATTTACAGGTAATGACAAGAAGCCGACGTCTTAGAGAGGGTGAGACCCACTTGAGGCTGGGCAATGGAGCAAGGGTTGTTGCAGTAGCTATAGGAGATGTTTATTTATTTCTGTCGTCGAATTTTAAGTTGTTATTGAAAGACGTTTTATTTGTTCCCGAGTTAATAAAGAACATTATTTCTGTTTCTATGCTTGATAGTGATGGATATTCTTGTCATTTTGCTAATTCGATTTGCAATATATACAAGAATGAATGTTTGATTGGATTTGGGGAACGCCAAAACGATCTATACACCTTAAAATTAAAAGAAGTTCCAACTCATGATGTGGAAACACATACAACAACAATTAAAAGGAAAACGATAGCTTGAACCCAGCACAACTTTGGCACGCTAGACTAGGTCATATTTCCTTAAGTAGGATGAACAAGTTGGTTAGGAGTGACATGTTTGATATGTCAGACATTAACTCCCTACCGACCTGTGAGTCTTGTCTCAAAGGAAAAATGACTAAACAACCCTTCACGGGCAAGCCTGAACGTGCTCAAGGCTTGTTGGATTTGATCCACACTGATGTGTGTGGCCCACTTAGTATTGGTACTAAGTACTGGCACACATACTTCATCACCTTTACCGATGATCATTCTAGGTATGGGTACTTGTACTTAATGAAGCACAAGTCTGAATCCTTTGAAAGGTTCAAAGAATTCAAGGCTGAAGTAGAAAATCAGTTAGGGAAAAGTATTAAAGCACTTCGATCCGATCGAGGTGGAGAATACTTGAGTGCTGAATTTCAAGACTATCTTAAAGAGAATGAGATTCTCTCACAGTGGACCCCTCCGGCCACACCATAACTCAATGGTGTAGCGGAGCGTCGTAATCGAACCTTGATGGACATGGTTCGATCTATGATGAGCTTCACTGAGCTTCCTACCTCGTTTTGGGGCTATGCGCTCGAAACGACGGTAATGTTGTTGAACAATGTCCATACCAAGGCGGTGGATAAAACTCCATACGAGATATGGATGGGCAAGCCGCCCAAATACTCATTCTTGAGGATTTGGGGATGTCCTGCTTACGTGAAGCAGACAGTGGGAGATAAGTTGGATAATAGATCCATCTTATGTTACTTCATTGGGTATCCAAAGAATTCTATTGGATACTACTTCTACTATCCCAATGAAACAAAAGTGTTTGTTTCTAGAAATGCCACCTCTATGGAAAGGGAGTTTATACTCGATAGAAAAGGCAAGATAGTAGAACTCGAAGAGGTTCGAGAACGATCTGAAGTACCAAGTGAATCTCCCGCACCACAAGAGCCAATACCAGAAATGGTCGCACCTAGGAGATATGAAAGGATTCCTAGGGCTCCTGATAGATATGGTTTCCTCCTTGAAGATGATCAAAGTGATCAAGTTATTGGATGTGATCCAAGAACTTTCAAGGAGGCAATTTCTGATGCTGATTCTAATTTGTGGCTTAAAGCAATGCAATCTGAGATTGACTCAATACATGCGAACCAAGTCTGTACTCTTGTCGATCCTCCCGAAGGAATAGTTCCTATTGGGTGTAAATGGATATACAAGAGAAAACTTGGGCCTGATGGTAAGGTACTGACCTACAAGGCACGACTAGTGGCGAAAGGTTAAACTCAGAGGCAAGGTGTTGACTATGATGAAACCTTTTCACCAGTCGCAATGTTCAAGTCAATTAGAATCCTACTTGCCATAGCCGCATGGTACGACTATTAGATATGGCAAATGGAGGCAATTTCTGATGCTGATTCTAATTTGTGGCTTAAAGCAATGCAATCTGAGATTGACTCAATACATGCGAACCAAGTCTGTACTCTTGTCGATCCTCCCGAAGGAATAGTTCCTATTGGGTGTAAATGGATATACAAGAGAAAACTTGGGCCTGATGGTAAGGTACTGACCTACAAGGCACGACTAGTGGCGAAAGGTTACACTCAGAGGCAAGGTGTTGACTATGATGAAACCTTTTCACCAGTCGCAATGTTCAAGTCAATTAGAATCCTACTTACCATAGCCGCATGGTACGACTATTAGATATGGCAAATGGATGTGAAAACTGCGTTCCTTAATGGAAACATTAAGTAAGAGATCTATATGACGCAGCCTGAGGGTTTCACATCTGTAGGAAGTGAGCATAAAGTATGCAAACTTAAGAGATCGATCTACGGTCTCAAACAAGCATCGAGAAGTTGGAACCTGAGATTGGATGAAACAATTAAGGAATTTGGTTTCATCAAGAATCCCGAGGAGCCATGTGTGTACAACAAGGTAGTTAATAATGTTGTGACATTCCTTGTACTTTATGTTGATGACATTCTACTCATTGAGAACAATGTAGGAATGTTGCAGTCAACTAAAGTGTGGTTGTCTAGTAGATTCTCGATGAAGGACATGGGTGAAGCATCCTATATTCTTGGAATACAGATATGTCGGGATAGATCGAAAAGGATGCTCGGACTCACCCAAGCTACCTACATAGATACCATAATTAAGCGATTCTCTATGGAAGAGTCCAAGAGAGGACACATCCACGGGGTCACTCTATCTAAGTCTATGTGTCCAAAGACTGATTAGGAGATAGAGAGTATGACACGTGTGCATATGCCTCGACAATAGGTAGTATTATGTATGGCATGATCTCGACTAGACCGGATGTCGCATATGCTCTGAGTGTCACGAGCCTAGAGAGTATGACACGTGTGCATATGCCTCGACAATAGGTAGTATTATGTATGGCATGATCTCGACTAGACCGGATGTCGCATATGCTCTGAGTGTCACGAGCCGCTACCAGGCCAACCCCGGCCAAATGCATTGGAAGGCTGTGAAAGATATTTATAAGTACTTACGAAGGACTAAGAATATGTTCATGGTCTATGGGGGTGGTGAACTAAAATTGGAAGGCTACACTGATTCTAGCTTCCAATGTGACGTGGATGATTCGAAGTCAACCTCTGGATTTGTATTCATGCTCAATGGTGGTGTTGTCTCTTGGAAAAGTTCCAAGCAGGACACCGCGGATTCAACCATTGAGGCTGAGTACATCGTAGCATCAGCTGCTTCTAAAGAGGCGGTTTGGATAAGGAATTTCGTCCAAGAGTTGGGCGTAATCCCTGATGGAGTTGGTCCAGTCCCGGTGTACTGCGACAACACGGGTGACGTTGCGCAAGCAAAGGAGCCTAGGTCTCACCAAAGATCCAAACATATACTGAGAAAATACCACATAATCCGGGATATTATGGCTAGAGGTGACATAGCAGTCGAGAGAGTCGCCTCTGCAGACAACATTGCTGATCCACTTACGAAGCCCTTGCCAGGACCGTTGTTTGAAAAACATCGCGAAACAATGGGACTGCATCTGATGAGTAGTTGGCTTTAGGGCAAGTGGGAGATTGTTAGAGTAGATGCCCAACTTGCCAACTTGTGGCGTGTGGGTTTTATTGACTCTTGTGTATAACGATCTTTATTTATGAAATACGCATTTCTTTTATGGCATTATTTATTTTAATTATGTTATAATGTTAACAATTGTGTTGGTTAAAGACCTAGAATGCACCATAGTGTATGTTAGATGTGATAGTGGATATGATGGCTATCATGAAACACATCTAATAGTCACTGTGTATTCTGAACTCGTTCCTAGTCGATTGGGCCATCAAAATGAGGATAAGGCCGCCCGAGCTTGAGACTAGCATCTGCGATGTGAAGTACCATGTTTCATTGGTAGGGAACATTGTGATGTTCTGAGCATGCAGATGGATAGTGACCTGGTGATCTATCGAACTACCCTCGTTCGGACTTTCCAAGTGGTTACCATTTGTCGAGTGGATAAGTCCGAGGTCTTGGTTGTACCGATTAGTCCTCACTACTCGAAACGTCATTGAGACTCTACATGATAGGTGCCTCACTTTGACCCGTTTACCGACTCAGTTGGGGTCATTAGGTGGTGGGATTGGGTGAGGACCCGATGCATGTAGGAGTCGATGCTTCATTGTCGAGGATTCACCGCTCGCTTTTATGCGTGGATATCCTATGCTATCTGAGAAGATAATAGTGTGATAAATATCTGGCCAGAGTACTAGATGTGTTTTAGGTAAATGGGTTTACCTAGTAACACACGTGATGTCACTATTTGATCTCCAAGATGTATGCATAGTTATTGAATCTCTAGCGACTCTCGATTTACCAATGGTCGTTGATCTGATCGGGATATATGTGTTGAAAGGACCGTACTGTACGCTAACCATGACCGACTGGTTCTTGCAGGCACTATCAGTGATACCTAGGGGATCATGGGGCGATGTTTCTAGGCGCTTTACCATGATCCGATGGATAAGTTCGAAATTGTGATTTCGGAGTCACAATGGTTGTGGGCCCACTGCTAGCTTTATCCCTGAACCATTGAGGGTCACACAAGTACTGGTTTCACGATTCCCGCATGGGAACTGAGCTCAATGTGTTGAGCATAGGAGGAGGAATTTAGGGAGTGCGACTTTCTAAAAGTCAACAGGGGCAAATTGCAATTTCCCTAAAGTTTGGGCTAGTTTGACTATCCTTGAAACTTGGAGGGCCAAACTGCAATTTTGGACTAGGTGGTCTGAAAAACTGTTTTCACATCATAATACTCAGTTTTGGAAACTGTGTTGATTGGTCCGATCTGATCGTAGATCGGGGTTATGATGGAGCCACGGTGATACGGTTGAACCGAATGTTAATATGGACCTAGGCCCGCCCCAGGCCCATTGGGTTGGTTCAAGCCCATCACACCTACATATACATGAGTGCCTAGGGTTGCATGACACATTATTGCATCACACAAAACCCTAGACTCCTAGTAGCCGCCCCTCCCTTCTCCCACGCCTCTCTTGGCCGCCGCCACCACGCGCCGCCGCCGTGTGCCGCCACCTTCATGGTCGGACTTGTTCCGATCACCTTGTCGAGGAGATTCCGTTCGTGACAAATTCGTCGGCTCTTCTAGTGCAGACTGACGAAGGAGCCGTGAATCCAGTCATGGACCGGATTAGGAGATCTACCGCCGCCAACCTTTGAAGTGCCAGATTCCTTGTGAATCTGGTCGGAGCCAGGCGCCTAGACGCCAGCAAGGTATCTTCTTTAAAACATCCTATGAGTGTTTAAATGCTTTGATTATTATGTATTGACCGATTCCCGGTGAAAAAATTTTAAACTTCCGCTGCGCCCCGGGAAACGGGATTCGGATCCGCCGCTGCGCCAACAGAAGTGATATCAAATCAGAATGAAGTTTCAGCCTAATCAGATCAGCTTATCAGTTAAGAGAAGAACAGAACAAACAGATTATATCAGAGCAAGTTTCGTAAGAGGCCAGCTGAGAAACCAGCTGAGAGACCAGCTGAGGAACCAGCCCTAAGAGAGCATCGTGAACAGAGAAGAAGCGCAGAAAAATCTCAGAGTGAATCGAAGTAGAACCTTAGAGCAAATCAAAGGATCAGCTCAGGAACCAGCTCTGAGTATATACAGAAAATCTTGCCAGAGCTGGTCAAGTGATACAGGACAAAGCAGAAAATTTGGCAGAAAAGGTTTTTGATTCACGACAGACTATAGAGCCATTGTAAGCCAATAGAGGAAGGAGCCCTTTTTATCTCAGATGATTTTCAGACAGTCTCGCACCAGTTTCAGCAAAATGGACAGAAGGATTTTTAAAAGACATTTCAAATTATAAAATTACATAACATACAAGTAACAGCCAAATATTTTTGGGATCGAAAAAGGGTTAAAAAACAGCTCCGGAGTTCAGAGGGGGTGAATGAACTCCTGTTAAAAATTGTTTTGCATGTTCTCGACTTGTCTCTGAGCCGAGTTACCAGCTCGGAGCTTTCTCAGTGTAATGTTGTCGTGTAACAAAGATAATTATGCGAAAATAACTCGATTCAACAGTGAACAGATAAAGTAAATCCTGAAAGATTTAAATAAAAGAGATATGATTTGTTTATGGAAGTTCGAAGATTAAACTCCTAAGTATCCCCTTCTTTTAAACTGGAAGGATTTCCACTAGAATATTTGGTTACAACAGCTCCTGGAGTCAGGCTCGTGCACACATCAGAATAAAACCACGCAAAACAAACGGAAGCTACGAAAAAGCGGGTAAAAATTTTTGCTTTTGTCCTGACAGAATGATAACATAATTTAAAATAAAAGATACTCAAAATAATCCCAATTTATAAATCCACAACAGCACAAATATTCAAATACAACAAATTCCCAACGGCTGAAAACTACACAAGTACTAAGAGACTGACAGCTATATAGATCTAAGCATCACCCGGGACATCCACCCGCGGTGATACCAGTGCACATAGATAATATACATAATTGGGACACTATATCTACCTCCTGGGGCACCTCCAGCTGGGTCAAAGCCACGGCCAGCGGAATAACCTGAGAAACCTGAACAACAGACAGGCAAACAAACACAACAGCCCCAGAGGGACCTCGGGGTTAAACCCCAGTACGGAGAGAAACTGAAACAGCTAAAGAACAGCATAAGATAAAATGCAGATGCTATGCATGAGACACTGAACAACAGCTGAAGGCTTCAACCGAAGAAAGGGAGCCAAGGAATTCAACAACAGACAACAGATTCTGCTAATAATGGTTAGTGGCCACTGGTGTGTGTAGAAGCATACGGGAATTACCCGCTCGTCTTTACACCACACCCGAATACCAGATGCATCAAACAGCTCAACCTATCGTTGCCCAACTCATGAACTGTGGTAGTTAACCACTCGGCGCATGAGGGCTAACATATCCCAGCAGTGATATGAGAGTGCGGTATTGCCGCTCGCCCTCGCATCCTGGTAAGAACAGAACAACAACAATACAACAAGACACAAGGCAGCAGGGATATGAAATGAACGTGAATTAATGCATGTATGCATATAACAGCAACTAGCATAAAACATATGCACAACAGCAATCACAACAGCAAACATACACGGTCATTCTCACAAACAGCAACCTCACAATTTATCCCACGCCATCTCCAAGCTATAACAAGCTCAAATCCGTACCTCGATATTCTGTGCAACAATTACTACACACGGCTGCTACAATCAAGTCCGAGCAACATAGATCTGTCATCTGCTATAACAACACAAGCCACTGCTCAAAACCGAAACGTAAAATAACAGCAGCTGGGAGCTACAACTCCACCAGCGCTCATCCACCTTCCTAACTCAACGGAAAGCTCTAACAAAGCTTAAAATTAGCATCTTTACTTACCCCAACGAAACTACTGACACGCAGGGAACGCTTACGCTAGCAAACTACACAAGGGAGGTATCATAGCGATCCTGCGATCCTCTTCCAGCTCTTCCAAAGCCTTCTAAAGAGGTATAGAACGAAACGTCTTAGCGAGAGGAGTCTAACGCTATCACTCTCACTCTCGTCGGAGTTGTCTACCACCGGAAATTAGGATGGATAAGGTTACTTTGAACTGTAACTAGGGTTCGCGACAAGATTTGCTATCGGGAAAATATTTCTAAGTATGGGATCTGTTAAACAGTCGAAGACCAAGTCTTCTCTTAAATACACTACTCAAACAGCAGATAGAAACAAGAACAGATCCACCGACAAAATCAGTTGTCACAACTAATATTCCCAACCAGCAGGAATCTCGCATCAGCTTTTGCCTATCGTTAATATAACAACCAACAGTTGAATCTTTCAAACAACGCTAAAGCTAAACGGCGTCGCACCAACTTAACCAAACGACATCGCAGAAGAACACGTCACCTTGCTACCAACAACTGGTTCACAAACCAGCAGTCACAACGCATGAGATCTCTCAACAGCCGATGTCTATCATAACCAACAGGTGATACAAAGCGCTCCACTCAAAACGCTGTCGTTCCAACTTATCTAAACGACGTAGTTTCGCTATCCGCTACGAAAAACGCTAACGAAACCAACAGCTGGTTCCTGAACACAAAACGTCGTCGCTTCTAAGTCCCTTAGTGCTCTCTCCTGATCACCGCAACTAACATAACAACAGCTGATCACTCGCAACAGCTGGATACGTGCTAATACACCAACGATTGAAATCCACGTCAGCATTGCTGCTGCTTCCTACAAACACGGAACATCTGAAATATCAACAACTGACGCGATCACTCAACGGCTGATCCCACCACTACTGCTGCTGAAACAACTGAACTCACAACCAAGAGTTCAAGATAACTGAGCAAACAATTACTGAAATCTGATGCAACACTCACGCAAACAAATGCGGCCACTCACGTTGCATCTTCGCCTCCATCTCCCAGGTAGCTTATTCCCTACCATGTTTGCTCCACTGAACCATCACCAAGGGAATGGTTTTATTCCTCAGCTGTTTCTCTTTACGATCCAAAATTCGCAAGGGATACTCAACATAACTCAACGTCTGATCTAGATCAACCTCGTCAGTTCTCAACACATGAGACGGATCTGGCTCATACTTCCTCAACATGGAAACATGAAAGACATCATGTAGAGAAGATAAATCTGGTGGCAACAACAGCCGATACGCCAAAGGGCCAATCCTCTCAACAATTTCATACGGACCAACATAACGAGGGGCTAAATTTCCCTTGTGTCCAAAGCGCATGACACTGCAAAACGGAGAAACTTTAAAGAAAACAAGATCACCAACTTGAAACTCTAGAGGTTGACGCCTCCTATTTGCATAACTGGCTTGGAGATCCTGGGTAGCTTTCATTCGCTGTCGAATCAGATCCACATGATCCTTCATCTGCTGCACAAACTCTGGGGAAGACAGCTGCTTCTCCCCCACTTCTTCCCAACATACTGGCGATCTGCACCTTCGGCCATACAAAGCCTCGAACGGCGCCATACCAATCGTCACTTGGTAGCTGTTATTGTAAGAAAACTCAACTAAAGACAACGCGTCTTGCCAACTACCACCAAAATCCATTACAACAGCTCTTAACATATCCTCCAACGTCTGGATAGTTCTCTCAGATTGGCCATCTGTTTGGGGGTGATACGCTGTAGTACTAGTCAATCTGGTACCCAAAGCTGCTTGCAAACTCTTCCAAAACTGAGCAAAAATGTCAGGCCTCGTGCACACATAAGAGTAAAACCACGCAAAACAAACGGAAGCTACTAAAAAGCGGGTAAAAATTTTTGTTTTTGGCCTGACTGAATGATAACATAATTTAAAATACAAGATACTCAAAATAATCCCAATTTATAAATCAACAACAGCACAAATATTCAAATACAACAAATGTCCAACGGCTGAAAACTACACAAGTACTAAGAGACTGACAGCTATATAGATATAAGCATCACCCGGGACATCCCATCCGCGGTGATACAAGTGCACATAGATAATATACATAACTTGGACACTCTATCTACCTCCTGGGGCACCTCCAGCTGTTAGAATAGATGCCCAACTAGCCAACTTGTGGCATGTGGGTTTATAGACTCTTTTATATGACAGTATTTATATATGATATTCGTATTTATTTATGGCGTTCTTTACTTTCATTGTGTTGTATGATGATTAACAATTGCGTTGAGTAAAGACCTAAAATGCACTATAGTGTATGTTAGATGTGATAGTGGGTATGACGACTATCATGAAACACATCTAATAGTCACTGTGTATTCTGAACACGTTCCTAGTCGATTGGGCCATCAAAATGAGGATAAGGCCGCTCGAGCTCGAGACTAGTATCTGCGATGCGAAGTACCATGTTTCATTGGTAGGGAACATTGTGATGTTCTGAGCATGCAAATATATAGTGACCTGGTGATCTATCGAACTACCCTCGTTTGGATTTTCCAAGTGGTTACCATTTGTCGAGTGGATAAGTCGGAGGTCTTGATTGTACTGATTAGTCCTCACGACTCGAAACGTCATTGAGACTCTACATAATAGGCGTCTCACTTTGACCCGTTTTCTGACTCACTTGGGGTCGTTAGGTAGCGGGATTGGGTGAGATCCCAATGCATGTAGGAGTCGATGCATCGTTGTCGAGGATTCACCGCTCGCAGACATGCGTGGATATCCTATGCTATCTGAGGGGATAATAGTGTATAAATCTCTGGCCAGAGTACTAGAAGTGTTTTAGGTAAATGGGTTTACCTAGTTACACTCGTGATGTCACTATTCGATCTCCAAGATGTATGCATAGCTATCGGATCTATAGCGACTCTCGATTTACCAATGGTCATTGATCTGATCGGGATATATGGATTGAAAGGACCGTACTGTACGCTAACCACGACCAACTGGTTCTTGCAGGCACTATCAGTGATACCTAGGGGATCATGGGGCGATGTTGCTAGACGCTCTTACCATGATCCGATGGGCAAAGTCCGGAATTGTGATCCCGGAGCCACAATGGTTGTGGGCACACGGCTAGCTGTATCCCTGAACCATTGAGGGTCACACAAGTACTAGATTCGAGATTCCCGCACGGATACACAGCTCAATGTGTTGAGCACGATAAGAGGATTTCGGGAAGTGCGACTTCCTAAAAGTCAACAGGGGTCAAACCGGGGTTTCCCGCTGTTGAGGGGCAAAACG
>KQ989607.1:51904-87062 GCA_001598015.1 Dorcoceras hygrometricum | reverse complement strand
CTATCTGCATGCTCAGAACATCACAATGTTCCCTACCAATGAAACGTGGTACTTCGCATCGCAGATACTAGTCTCGAACTCGGGCGGCCTTATCCTCATTTTGACGGCCCAATCGACTAGGAACATGTTTAGAGTACACAGCGACTATTAGATGTGTTTCATGATAGCCGTCATACCCACTATCACATCTAACATACGCTTTAGTGTAATCTAGGTCTTTACTCAACACAATTGTAAATCATTACACACATAATGAAAGTAAAGAATGCCATATAAAAGAATGCGAATATCATATATAAAGATCGTCTGTACAAGAGTCAATAAAGCCCACACGCCACAAGTTGGCTAGTTGGGCATCTACTCTAACAGGAGGCTCTTTGAAGATAAGATGTTTGTGGTGAAGAAAAAAATTTCTAAGTGTTGGTCAATGATCGTATATATACGACTTATGTTCTTTGGATCTGGGCTACAGCGTTTTCAGATCAGCTGAGGCATCCACACTGTATTCAGCTTAGGCATGCAGCTCAGCATGAGTACTTAAATCAGCTCTCGCATCCAACAGATCACGCTCATCGATAGATCACGATCACATGACAGATCACGCTCGCAATACAGATCATGATCACAAGACAGATCACGCTTGCATGACAGATCACGCTCGTAGGACAGATCACGCTCGCAAGATAGATCACGCTTGCGATTCAGCTCTCGCAAAGCAGTTCAACTTTCGCGTATTATTCAGATCTAGCATACCAGGTTACGCACTCATTAGCTCGTGCGCCTCAACAGCTTTCGTCAAATCTGATCGTCCACTCGGCTCACAACTGACCCGAAAGCCACTAACAGCTCTCACCTAGGCTATTCGTCTCCCTCAGCTTACACCTAAGATGATTTCACCAAAGAACACAGCACAAATGCTCCTGATCTTACTACTCAGCTCAGAATTCTGCGTAACTCCCAAAGCTGAATCCAGCTTACGTCTTACTACCCAAACTGATACCAGTTCACTGCCAGCTCGCACTAAAGAAAATCAGATCACACTATCAGCTCCGGCTATACTCAACGCCACTCAGCTTATAATACTCCGATCAGATACCACCCTTAAAATACAGTATAGGACTCTCTATTCAGCTTACGGACTCCAGATCAGTTCGCGATAGCCAACTTGTTGGGATCCGGATCACGCCTCCCGGCGGGGCAGCGGAAGAACAAAAAAATGTGCCGGGAGACGATCAATACTATAAAAAATACACAAAACTATGACATTCATAGGGTGTTCAGGTGACTACCTTGCTGGCAACTTATGCCTGGCTCCGACCGGTTTCGTAAAGAAAACGGCACTTCACGGTAGGCGGCGGTAGATATCGTCAATCAGGTCCACGATCGGAGACGGGATTCCTTCGTCAGCCTGCACTAGAAGGCCTAACGAGATCAGCGCGGACGGATTCTCCTCGTCAAGATTGGCCGAAAAAAATTTTCCGGCGAGCGGCGGCGGCGGCGGCGAGCGACGGCGGCGGCGCGATTCATAGGGTGTTCAGGTGACTACCTTGCTGGCAACTTATGCCTGGCTCCGACCGGTTTCGTAAAGAAAACGGCACTTCACGGTAGGCGGCGGTAGATATCGTCAATCAGGTCCACGATCGGAGACGGGATTCCTTCGTCAGCCTGCACTAGAAGGCCTAACGAGATCAGCGCGGACGGATTCTCCTCGTCAAGATTGGCCGAAAAAAATTTTCCGGCGAGCGGCGGCGGCGGCGGCGAGCGACGGCGGCGGCGCGGCGTGAGGTTGAAGAAGAGAAGTGGGCGGCGGTTTAGTGCTTAGGGTTAGGGTTCTAATGATCAAGTGTTTCTAGATTAAAGCCTTATTCTACTTAAGTAGACTTGGTGATGGGTTTGGATCCGGCCCAACGGGCCCGGGTCCAACGGATGAACATTCCGTTCATCCCCATCACCGAGACTTCATCGTAACTCCGATCGCCGATCAGATCGGACGGATCGACTCAGTTTTCAAAACTAAATACTATGATCTGAAAAACCATTTTTCAGAACCCCAGTGCAAAATGACCGTTTTGCCCCTCAACATCGGCAAATCACGATTTGGCCTCTGTTGACTTTTTGGGAAGTCGCACTCCCAAAATCCTCTTCGTATGCTCAACACATTGAGCTGAGTATCCGTGTGGGAATCTCGAATCCAATACTTGTGTGACCCTCAATGGTTCAGGGATACAGCTAGCCGTGGGCCCACAACCATTGTGGCTCCGGAATCACAATCCCGGACTTACCCAACGGATCATGGTAAGAACGTCTAGCAACATCGTCCCATGATCCCCTAGGTATCACTGATAGTGCCTGCAAGAACCAGTTGGTCGTGGTTAGCGTACAGTACGGTCCTTTCAATCCATATATCCCGATCAGATCAACGACCATTGGTAAATCGAGAGTCGCTATAGATCCGATAGCTATGCATACATCTTGGAGATCGAATAGTTACATCGCGAGTGTAACTAGGTAAAGACATTTACCTAAAACACTTCTAGTACTCTGGCCAGAGATTTATACACTATTATCCCCTCAGATAGCATAGGATATCCACGCATGTCTGCGAGCGGTGAATCCTCGACAACGATGAATCGACTCCTACATGCATCGGGGTCTCACCCAATCCCGACGCCTTATGACCCCAAGTGAGTCGGCAAACGGGTCAAAGTGAGACGCCTATCATGTAGAGTCTCAATGACGTTTCGAGTCATGAGGACTAATCAGTACAACCAAGACCTCGGACTTATCCACTCGACAAATGGTAACCACTTGGAAAGTCCGAAGGAGGGTAGTTCGATAGATCACCAGGTCACTATCTATCTGCATGCTCAGAACATCACAATGTTCCCTACCAATAAAACATGGTACTTCGCATCACAGATACTAGTCTCGAACTCGGGCGGCCTTATCCTCATTTTGACGGCCCAATCGACTAGGAACATGTTCAGAATACACAGTGACTATTAGATGTGTTTCATGATAGTCGTCATACCCACTATCACATCTAACATACACTTTAGTGTATCTAGGTCTTTACTCAACGCAATTGTTAATCATCATACACACAATGAAAGTAAAGAATGCCATATAAAAGAATGCGAATATCATATATAAAGATTGTCATATACAAGAGTCTATGAACCCACACGCCACAAGTTGGCTAGTTGGGCATCTACTCTAACACAACTTAGCTCACGAAGATCAATGCAGGTCACGTGGTCAACTCAACCTACAAATAACTCTCTAAACTGATCTAATTAAGCCACTAATCACGTTGACTAATTATATTTCTCACAAGTACTGTTCCCGTATGGAAATGGTACTCAAAGTTTGAGTATAGTAGAAGGAAGGTTGGAAGTATGCCTTCCAAAATTAGCTAAGCGAGTAGGACTTCCATATTTAACTAATAGAAGTGGAACTGATATTTTTGGATTAGGTGGTCTGAAAAAAATTTCACATCATAATGTAAAGTTTTAGAAACTGTGCAGATCGGTTCGATTTGATCGTCGATCGAGATTATGATGACACCACTATGATGGACTTGAAACCAATGTGCGGTGGGCTTGGACCTAGCCTGGGCCCATTAACCTGGTTTAAGCCATGAAATATCTTTAAATAGGGGCCTAGGGGGATCTATTCAGATGCACCAAGTTGAGCAACTGACTCACTTCCTCCCCTCCTCCCACTCTCTGCTGGCCCTCCTCCCGCCACGCCGCCATCGCTAGCTGACGACGCCACTGTCGCTGCCCACCGTCGGACCCCATTCCGACCGTCTTGACGAGGAGATTCCGTTCATGACATTTTTGTTGGTTTTCTAGTGCAAACCAGCAAAATAATTGAGATCCCCATAGTCGAACGGATTAAACGCTATTCGAGTTCAACCGTTAAAGGGCCATCTTCCTTTGCGGACTGGTCGGACCCCCACGCCAAATCATCAAAGATAAATCTTGTAAACATTTTATGCATGTTTAGTGTTCCTTTTATTCACGTATGAGCGTTTCCGAGCAAAAAAATTTTAAACTTCCGCTGCATCTCGGGAGCAAGATCCGGATCCGTCGCTGCACCAACATTATATAGGATAGAAAGGATTAGATCACGATGCGACATCTAAAATAATTAAAACAGCACACATTCATGCCGATCTGGTCGAGAATAAAAATAAGATTAATTATTCTTATCGTCCGAGTTGCAATAAAAAACTCGGGTTCTTGAAAGGTTTTGGGCACCAAGAGTACATCGGGTCTGGACTGATAAAATCATGCGGAAGTAACCCGAAATACTTCCTGAAAATTGAAACTTGATTAAAAACAGTTTAAAAAACATGTATGAAATTCAGATAAATAGTAAAGAAATTACTCAAACAGTACGCAGATGATTTGTTTATGGAAGGCTTTCATTAGAAGACTTTGATTTATGCAAAAATGTTAAAACCCACTCAGCTGGGACTTACCACACTGCCAAGCTGAACTCCAATACTCCAACATATTGTGCACTTATTTAATGTTTCTGTGTTAAAAACTACATACATTAAGTTTAACGTCTCGTGCAAGACAAAACTGATTTTATTTTATTTACATTCACTCTAATCTGTTTCGCTCATGCTCTCATATTTGTGAGTGAATGTGTGTATTTGACGATTAATATATTTTAGCTCATGCTCTTGTTGGCGCAGCGGCGGATCCGGATCTCTCTCCCAGGGCTCAGCGGAAGTTTAAATATTTTTGAGCCCGGGAACGGCCAATACATCTAAACAATAATTTAAACATTCATAGGATGTTTAACGTCTAGGATCCTGGCTCTGATTCAGTTCCACGAGGGAATTGGCACTTCAACGGTTAAACAGCTACGGCCTCATAATCCGATCCATGATCGAAATCTTAATTCCTTCGTTGGCTTGCACTAGAAAACCAACGAAAGTTTGGCGAACGGAATCTCCTCACTGAGGTGGTCGGAACAACTTCCGACGGTGGCAACGACGTTGGCGACGATCGACGGCGGCGGCGGCGCGACGACGTCGAAGGGAAGCGGGAGGAGGAAAATATAACTAGAGGGTAGAAGGGAATTCTCAACCCAGAATATCAGTTGTGAATACAACTTTTTGGTGCGAGTAAAATGAATACCCTAGAGCCCCTATTTATAGATTTTCCATGGGCTTAAACCAAGTTAATGGGCTTGGGTCGGGCCCAGGCCCAGTGAACATTGGTTTCAAGTCCATCTGAAACGAACCAGACTCTAGAAATTTTTTTTTTAAACATATGCGGAATACATAAACTTAAAGTGTGGCTCGTTTCCTTTTAAAACGTTTCTAAATCATTTTCTCAACCATACTTCAAACATAAATAAAGGAATATTTAAAAACGTTAAAACATCCATACGGTATAAAAATCACTGAGTAAAATACTAAAAATGAACATGTTTAAAACCAACATCTGAAAGGTGAATCATAAGAGAAGTGAAGCATGAAGGCGGTCACGGGGTACTGCTGCAGCAGGCGCTCAGAGGTCCTAGTCGGGATAAACTCAGCAGGATCATCATCTGCACCATTTAAACCTAGTGAGCCTAGAGGCTCAGCATGCTCTATCTTGTATCATAACAAAGTACATACTAATAAAGTCGCATGCAAGCATATACTTGTAATAAAATAATAAAATAACATTAAAACATGAATGTGTGCATGATCTTAAAACATTGCTTCATACATTTCATATCATAGCATAACATATAACGTATATAAGGTATGACATAGCATAACATGAAAAACGTATGAGTCGTATCCTGAAGTGTGGACCATATTCGATTGATCAATCCATAAACCAACGTACGCGGCGGTGTGGTTTACCCGACCTTACCTCGGGATCCCTATATGTCACACTTCTATGCTGTCACTTCACCATGCCGTGAACACATTGATCCATAAGCTCGTAATACATGGAAACAGGAGTTCAACTGGCCAGGTATCCCGCATCCCCCCATCATAAGTTGCCACAAATCATTAAATTTCTCGGTTTTTGTCTTTTAAAAGAACATGCCTTTAGTGGTTTACCCGACCTTACCTCGGGATCCCTATATGTCACACTTCTATGCTGTCACTTCACCATGCCGTGAACACATTGATCCATAAGCTCGTAATACATGGAAACAGGAGTTCAACTGGCCAGGTATCCCGCATCCCCCCATCATAAGTTGCCACAAATCATTAAATTTCTCGGTTTTTGTCTTTTAAAAGAACATGCCTTTAACATTTCATAAAACATTCATGATGCATGCATTTCGTAAATTATGCAAGTTTAAAAGCTTAGCCCGCTAATGTATTTTTAATCCTTTCCTTTAAAACATTTACGTACATATCATACTACATATATGATTAAATATAAATTTACGGGCTTCTACATTTTCTACTTGGGTCAAAGACTGGTTCAGGAGCCTGGCCCACTACTTCTAGACTTAACCTCAACCTTGACTTAGGAGTTTCTCTTTAAAATTCCTAACATCATTCAATTTTGACTAATTGTCAACTCTATTTTGACTTTTAAAATCAAAGGACTAATTTTGACTAATTTCAAAATATATTTTGACTAAAATCAATTTTGACTTAAAAACATTTTGACTTAAACTCAATTATAATCAATTTTGACTTTTAAAAGAGGATAACTTCAACAATTTTGATCCGAATACCAATTTTGACCAAAAGATCAATTTTGACCAAATTAAAATCCAATAGCCAAATTTTGACTCAATTAAAATTTCAAAAACTCCAATTTTGACTAAAAACTTGGAAATAAACATCAACTCCAATTATTTTAAAAGTTTGACTCAAATTAAAACCTTTGACTATTTTCTTTAAAATTGAACATTCGACTTAAAAATTAAAATAACAGGTCCATAATTAAAATACTCGGGTCAACTTTAAAATATTTTGACTCGAGACTCGATGAACCGACCCCAATCCAACCGAAACAACTGGTTCAATTGAACCGAACCAACCCAAGGCAAACCCTAAACCGAAACACGCACACACTCATGCGGCCCGCACGACCAACGGCTACTCTTCCCGTTCGTTCTCCCTGCTCCGGGCACCACTGGCCGGAGTCCCGTCGGATGGACCATCCCCAGGTCCAGCCGGTCCTAACCTGGCCAACCTTGGCCCCAACCATGGTCGCACGAGGGAGCACGAACCATGTGAAGGAGGCGCACGGCGCTGCACCAAAACATGCAGCGCGCGGTGTTTTGCATCTAGCAGATGTTTCGCCATCATCTACAAACTTTAGACCACTCCTAGCCCACCCTAGGACCCTCACTCGACAGCCTACCCATGAGCCATAACCCCCTAAACCTTTCATGAACCGAGCAACGTGAGATCAAGTCGAGAAACATGGAAAATATTGCGTGTCATGCATGAACTCAAACAAGGATGTATGGATCTGAAATAAACACATAAAATTCATGCATAATTTCATTAAAACAGATTAATATGGCTTAAATGGCGAGAAAACAAAAAGATATTACATGTCTGGTTCATAGAAAAGGTGGATCTGCGAGTTACAGACGTTGTAGACACGAGATCGGGGCACGATCGGCTTTGGATCACCAAAATTCACCAATTTCGAAACCTTGTGCTTGAGGGGATGACGGGGGACGACTGATGATGTTTTTGGAGGCTAGGTTTTTTATTAGACTTGGAGTTATGAAAATAAAGTGTGCCATAATTACCCATAATGATTTAATTAAGAAAAAGGAGGGAAAAATGACATGATTGCCCCTCCATTTAATTGAAAAGATAATTAAAACTTTGACTTGGCATTGAAATGGCTAATTTTTGAAATTAAAGCCCCCACAATTTAAAACACCTTAAAATCCAATAAAATAGCCCGTATAGGCGAAATGTATTCCCATCCAAAATAATAATAAAAACCCCAATTTTCAGAAATTGTTGCTTAAAATAAAGTAAATTTATTTTTAAAAATCTAATAACTTAAAAATCTCAAATCATTTCATTCCGGTCATCCCCAGTCTCGTTCACGCGTCCGTAACTCAAACAGGCTGAAACAAATCATGCATATCATGCATCATAAAATCATAAATAAATCATAAAAAATGGCATGTAATCATCTAAAATTATTTTTCCCGAGTCATGCACTCATTTCTACGTAGTCAGGATGTTTCTAGGCGTTACACCATCGTTGTGGCTTAATCATAATCCCGACCGACGATCAGATCGGATCGATCTACACAGTTTACAAAACTGGACATTATGATGTGAAAATAACTTTTCGGACCACCTAATCAAAAATAACAGTTAAGAATAACAGCTTTAAGGATAGTCATACTAGTCCAAGCCAATTTAAGGAAATCACATTTCCACCCTAGTTAATTTTAGGAAATCACACTTCCATCATTTCTCCTACAATACTCAACATATTGAGCTTAATTTCCATACGGGATTTGAGAAACCAGTACTTGTGTGACCCTCGATGGTTCAGGGATACAACTAGCCGTGGGCTCACAACATTTGTGACTCCGAAAACATATTTTCTGACTTATCCATCGGATCATTGTAAAGCGTCTAGCAACATCACCCCATGATCCCCTAGGTATCATTGATAGTGCCTGCAAGAACCAGTCGGTCATGGTTACCATACAGTACGATCCTTTCAACTCAAATATCCCGATCAGATCAACGATCATTGATAAATCGAGAGTCGCTAGATATCCAATAACCATGTATACATCTTGGAGATCAAATTGTGACATCGCATGTGTTACTAGGTAAACTCATTTACCTAAAACACATCTAGTACTCTGGCCAGAGTTTGTCACACTATTACTTCCTCAGATAGCATAGGATATCCACGCACAAGGGCGAGCGATGAATCCTCGACAACGAAGCATCGACTCCTACATGCATCGGGACCTCAACCAACCCCGCCACCTGATGACCACAACTAAGTCCGTAAACGGGTCAAAGTGAGGCACTTATCATGTAGAGTCTCAACGACGTTTCGAGTAATAAGGACTAATCTGTACAACCAAGACCTCGGACTTAATCCACTCTACAAATGATAACCACTTGAAAAGTCCGAATGAGGGTAGTTCGATAGATCACCGGGTCACTATCCATCTGCATGCTCAGAACATCATTATATTCCCTATCAATGAAACGTGGTACTTCGCATCGCAGATGCTAGTCTCAAGCTCGGGTGGTCCTTATCCTCTTTTGGACGGTCCAATCGACTAGGAAAAAGTTTAGAATACACATTGACTATTAGATGTGTTTCATGATAGCCATCAAATCCACTATCACATCTAACATACACTATAGTGCATTCAAGATCTTCATCCAACAATTGTAATAATAATAATAAAGAGAGAAAAAGGGAAATATTCGTAAAGGAGAAAGATCTTGAAGCTTATATAGACGAAACAGCTTAGAGCTAATTTCATATCAGAGCCGAAGAAGATTTTAGCTCAGAAACATATTTCAGATCACAGCTTCAGATCTTAACAGCTATTTGTTCCAGAGGATTCAACGATCAAGATTTAAGCGTATAAAGCCTTTAGACAAATTGGATTAAAGTTATTCAAGATCAGAGCTATTTAGAGTATATCGTACAGAACGCAGAGTTGGTACAGTCGATGTTTGCCAATTCTGGTATAAAGTCTACTAAGCCCTGACAACAGTCGACAAACCTCTACACAACATTAATAGCGCAATTAATGCTCAGCACGATGAAGATTTTCAAATATGATTTGTGTCTATTGACTCATTTAATGAACGTTGAAGATGGATATCTATATATAGCTGAAGTGGCTCAAGCAGAGAGCTCTCTTGGTCTTCTTCTTCTTTGCGCTTATCCTTCCGACTTAATCCCAGCTCTCAATATCGAAGAACAATCCTTGAAGCTTTTCAGTTCTTAACGTTCGACATTTCCTTTTGGTTTACATTAGAAAACTAATCTAATTGTAGAAGTTTTACAAACTCTGTTTGATTTGTATTAAATATTCAGATCAAAGTCTGTAAAGAACTTGCTACATCAAACAGTTCTAAAATACGTTTGTTTGTAATCAGCAGAAGAGTCTACGTTGTATTTGGTTGCTAGGAGTTCAATTTAAGCGAGGTTTAAGTGAGTGGATGTTTGCAGACGCTGTAACCATCAAAGTTTTCTACTGGAACCTTCCTGAAACGGAAGAAGGGGAGACGTAGGATTTTGATCCGGACTTCCAAAAACAAACTCTTGACTCTCTCTATTTATTTTATTGTATTATTTTTTACTGTTCACTGTTTAATCGGTTTATTTTCGCACTTTATTGTTAATCGAGAAAATATATTAGAACTGAGATCCTCTAAGCTGGTCATTCAGCTTCTGGGCTTATTTTGCTTTTACTTTCGATCCTATTAAGAATAAAAATTGATCTCTAATTAGCGAATAAAAACTTCAATCTCTTATTTGAAACCGAAATTATATTTCGTCGTGAGCTTAAATATTCCCGTCTCTATTTTTTCCCTATGTCCTTAATATCGAGACTTTCAAGTAACTTTTATAATTTTGGTTGAATAGAATTAAACATATTTTTTAAAAAAAACTCATATTTGTATATGAGATAATGATATTTTAAACTCTCACTTGTTTAAAATTATACATAAAATCTGTTAATGATGTAGATGTGGCTAATTCTTAGAAACATATTGTTGCAGAAGCCTTTTAATTTAGTATAGGGGTTATGTAATTTTTGGATTTTGAATATATCACGGGGATTACAAATGTGAAAAAGCCTAACAATTTCTTTAGTGTAGATTGTTTCATAAAGTGATTCCGGTCAAACTCCTATTTACATGTTTCTATCCTTATTTCTTTAAAAACTAGTCGGAAATACCTAAACTGAAATTTAATTGATGATCTAACTATCTGTATAATTATGAAATATTTGTACCCACCTAACTTCATATTACGCATTTGTTCTTTTTCTTAATCACAGCACTCTAGTATAACGATACTACGTACACTATGTTCAAATATAAATTTTTTATAAATATCTCTCTATTTTATAATATAAATTAAAATGATTATTAAAAATTTGATTAAATTAAAAGAAATTAAATATAGAACATAACATACAAGCTCATCACAATAATAATAATATTAGTAATAGTAAAAATAATAATAATAACAATAATAATAGTAATAATACCAATAATGATAATAATAATAATAATAATAATAATAATAATAATAATAATAATAATAATAATAATATTAATTATTATAATAATAATAATAATAATAATAATAATAATAATAATAATAGATAGATGTGCCAGACATCTGTTTAAGGATCGTAAAAACAGATTATGCATTTAATATCGGATTTGAAACAACTGCACGCAAAAACCAACTAACAGATCGCGCCTAAGCTGGTCCAGCTTGGAGCAACGCTGCGAGCTGGTCCAGATCCCGTGCAAGCTGGTCCAGATCGCGTGCGATCTGGTCTGTTAAAACTTGAGCTGCAATAGCTCTGGTTCTTGAAAGGTTTGAGCACCGAGAAGTAGATCAGGTAAGATATAAAATCATGCGGAAAAAACCTGAACTATCCTCTGAAAATTGAAAGCTTAAAGGACAGTTTAAAATCAATGCAATGTGATATGCAGAATGTAAATAAAACTGTAAAGAAAAATACGCTGCGATTTGTTTATGGAAGTTCGGAGCTCACATATCCCCTTCTTCAACACAAGAAGGATCCACTAGAAGATTTGATCTATACAGATCCGATCCAACAACCCTCCAGCTGCGAGAACCCCTAGCCTCAACTGATTCACACCAGCTCGTAGGCAGTGTGTCTAACTAACACTTCTTTTACGTCTCAGTGAAAAAGACTACAATGATTTTTGTGTTTGTGATTCACTCACTAATCTATACAGCTCAACTCTCGAAACTGTGAGTGAATCTGTGTGTGAGAATTTACAGTGTAATCTCACTCTCTCTTTTATTTCTCACACACTGGGAAGTGCTTCTTCGAAACTGATAACTCATTATCTTCTCTGGCTTGTGCAGTTGAATATGATTACTCGTTGAAGCTCTCGGCTTGTGCACCAGCTCACACCTGGGCACGAGATCAACTTGTACATCAGCTACCACCTGAGTGTACAAGCCTTCGTCTATGCACTGCTCTCTGTAATATATTTTGTGCCTATCTGCACTTGTGTTCTGTTTCGCTCATATGTCCATTCTGCTATATCCTATTGTTCTCTGTTCTTCGATGTATATAAAGCTTTTGCAAAATCTATCCGTTGAACACAAAGTTGTATCCGTTGTAAATTTCTGACAATGTTGTACCTTGTGTCATTTATCATTTAGTGCTATTGCAGGCTTTACTGACTTGGAGCTCTTTTCATTAAATGCTCTGCAGTCATTGCTGACTTTGAACATGTGAACACTGTACCTGATGTAGACAGGACAAACAAATCAGTTTGAACTTGATTAATTCAATCTTATCATAGCTTATGTTCAAACTGCTTTGTTCTTATGATAGCTTCTGCTTATTTGTTTTCGGAGTTCTTTCAGCTCTTAAGCTGATCTGCATTTGAATACTGTTCTGTACTGTATTGTACCAGCTTGGACGTTATCTAAATGTTCTGCATCAAGCTGATTTGTCTCGGTTGGTCTCTGAGATGTTTTCTTCCACCAACTGGTATGTTCTGTTCGCTTCTTTCAGCTCTAATTTGTTTCTGTACACTATGATCTCTAAGCTGTTATCTGTTATGTGCTGTTCTCTGAGCTATTCATACTTAACTGATATAGAACACGATGATTCTGTCTGAGCTGGTCTCCCAGCTGGTCTCAACTGGTCTGTTCGTTTCTTCTGAGCTGATTCTCTGATTTAAACCGATTTTGCTCTGGGCTGATTCTGTACAGTTCTAATCTCTGAGCTGCTCTTCGCTACATTGTTCTGCACTTCGTAACTCAGATCTTCTTATATTGTACAGTCTTCGTCTTCGCTTGGACCTGATCTGGTTTGTTCTATTAAGCTTATCTGAACACTGTGCTTTTAATATGTTCTAGCCTGAAATGTTGTAAGCTGTTCTGCACTGTACTGCTAACCTCTAATCTGGTCTGTTAGTTTCTCGCTGTTCTACACTTTACCAGCTTAGAAGTTCTCCGTGCTGATCTTCCTCTGCTCTACATACTGTTATCTGAAATCCGCGCTGCACTTCATATTTGAGCTGAACGGTGTTCTGCCTGAGCTGATCTGAACTGATTACTGTTCATCTTCTTCTTCGCACGGCTAATCTGCTACAGTGCTTTGCTCCAACTCGCTGCTGTGCTGCTACAATACTCTTCTTCTTATATGATCCAGCTCCTGACTACTACTACTACTACTACTACTACTACTACTACTACTACTACTACTACTACTACTACTACTACTACTACTACTACTACTACTACTACTACTACTACTACTACTACTACTACTACTACTACTACTACTACTACTACTACTACTACTACTACTACTACTACTACTACTACTACTACTACTACTACTACTACTACTACTACTACTACTACTACTACTACTACTACTAGGCTGTTTCGGTTTTGTGGCTGCCGTTGAAGACAACCCAGAAATGGGTTTTACAATTGCTTTTTACCTTTGTTGGTTGCTTCTCCCAAACCCAGAGGTTTATATTATATGAAACTCCATCATGTTTCTTCCTTTTATTTTAGTTTATTTATTTTGTAAATTGTAATCTTCACAGATTATTCGTGTAATTTCGCGGCACGAGTTTGAAAATTCGCGGTCGAAGCTTTGTAGATATTGCTCCCAAATCGGATCAAACGAGGTAATTATTCATCTTAGCTGCATCGATTTTTTGTTTGATGCTTCATTTCATATTTTTTTTTTGGATTTATGGTATCGGATTTCTTTGCATTATTTATTTAAATCTAGCGTTTTGTTTATTGTGATCAGTTCGAGAAATACGAGTCGATCCTTCGGAGATCTGATCAATTTTGCGAAGCTGTTAGTTCTGCTCTACCTTTTTTTCCTAAACAAATACCTGTTTTTAGTCAAACTGGTGAATTTTGTTAAAACAAAGCAGTGGATTTGGAATATGCCTTAACTATCTTAATCTGTTGGTTTTGGCATCTATTTTTAATTTTTAAAAGGACTATGAAACTGACAGCGCATGGTGTGACTTTCATGTAATTGACATTTGTGCGTCAGTTGATCAAGCTACAAAATTTATTATGGGATCTGATGATTTTGTTTTTTTACATTAAATATATTTTTGTTCGTGCCATTGCATATATCTTGGTGAAATTGAGTTTGTATTACGCGAGAATAATGCGTTATTTCTAATGATTTTTGTTCAAGCTTTTCCGCAGTTAACAATTTAAAACCCATAAATTAGTAGATTTAAGACTCCTAATTTGGGGGCAAAATTAGAGGGCCGTATTGGCAGATTTTCGTGATGGGAACAGCTGCTGTTTCTGGATCTCTGACTCTTGTTCAGTTTCAGTTTTTCCCTGTAGACTACTTTTATCCTGGAGACTATTGGAGCATGTTAGGCCTTTAGAATTGGGTTTTGTACAAGAAAAGTTAATATGAATCTCTAAAGCTTAGATATGTCATAGCTTATTAGGACTCAGCTTTAGGCTTACCTCAAGTCCTCGAATAACTTTTGGTTATTTCCAAAACCTTCCATGGTTTGCTCCTCTGGTTTGGTGTTGGTTGATAGTTTGTTGATTATTTCTTAGACTGTGGTTGACATTAAAGCACTTTGTTGCTGAATTTGATGATCTCAGAGTGGCATGCTGCCTATGATATGGCACCAAAGAAGAGGATGGAGTTTGGACTCAATGGCTACCTAACCCCTGTTATTCCTAGAGCTCCCAGATCAATAAGGGTAATTACATACTTCAGACTTAAATTTGTAGTTCACATGATACTACGGAGCCCTTATCTTTGTTTGGTCTTAATAGAAGAGAGAGCCGCTCAACAAATCAGTGGAAGGCAACAAACTTTGTGCCTTTGAACTACTTGCAACTGTAGCTGGCCAATTATTACAGGAAAGTGAAGGCTTCACGTCCGATTATGTTGCTGAAGGAAAAGCCCATTTTGGGGATGGAAAAATTGGAAATCGAAAGGGACAGCCTAAATATGATGCAACTTTGAAATTGGATAATCATGACCAACATGGAAGTTGTGCTGAGAGTGTCTCTTTTCCTGAAATACCTGTTCAGGAGTGCGATCTCTTTTCTAACCTTAAGGGGCTTCGACGAACAGAAGATGGTTCTGCTGTGGCACACTATTCTGTTGAAAGTTCTGATTCACCCAAAAAAGTTGATTGTGGTCTTAAATTAGTTATGCCTGAGGAGAAGAGTCTGGATACTGCCATTACAAGTGTAGTAGAAAGATTAAATAAAAAAGTAGAAGTTAAACAACAAACACTGGTAGAGAACGGCAAAATTAAAGTTGTAGACTTATTTACATCTAACAGGTCCACCGTAAAGGATCCAAGCAGAGAATTTGTGGATACTGATAAACCATTTAGCTTAGAGAGTAGTGTACATTTCTCCTTGTATAGAGATCCCATTCGTGGTGCTTTATTGAGAAAGCGATGTAACAGTGTAAATTTAGGAATTAGAGATGATGACGAAAATTCTTTTGGGTGCAATAAGTTTTGCACCAAGATTAGGTCCTTTCTGCCACATTCTTGTACTGAACGTCATAGGATGAGGATGATGCTGAAATCCAAATACCGGAAAGTTGCTCCAAAAGTGAAGCATTATGAGCTTTACAGCACTAGTAAGTTGTGCTTATCCTTCTTCATAATTTTATAAACTTAATTGGTTTGATTCTTGAATATCTACTGCAAATTCGAAAGATTATCTTTATTGATCCAAATTGATATTGGTTTTCAGGAGATAGAATGAGAACCTTTTGCCGATACAGGAAAGCTTCTTATGCACGGAAAATATGTCAGAGGTTACCTTTTAAGAAGAGGAAGTTGTCGGATAACAGCTTTGCAGTTGCTTATAAGCAGGATTGCAGCAGTGATAGCATCTTTCCCAAAAAGGGTGCGAGGGGAGATGAATGTGACTCAGCTGTGATCTTGCATGGAGGTCTATGTCATACTGTATTTTTAATTCAAAATTTTTGGTGTATTTTTTTAACAATCAGCTTGATTTCATGCAGCAAGTGGAGCATCTGTTAACATGAAAGGTCATAAAAAAGGTAAGGATGCATATGGTACCAGTTTTCTTCTTGCAAGAAATTCTCTTCCCTTTTTAGCCTCATCCGAAGTGAATAAATTCTAATACATGTTATTTTCTTATTTCAGTGAGATTTAGTATAACATCCTTTACTGTGCCAGAACTTTATATTGAGGTCCCTGAAACTGCAACTATTGGTTCACTAAAGGTTACTAGCTCTTGTTTTCCGGTTTCTTAGCATGAAACGTTGGATCACAAATGTTGCATGTAATGGGACATAGCAGTAGCTTGAACTGACTTTGATGGTATATGTAGCAATAACTAATTATGAGTTATCTGGTTTTCTTATGTTGCTTCCAGAGAAATGTGATGGAGACAGTTACTTCTATTCTTCGAGGTGGAATACGAATTGGGGTTGTTCTTCAGGGCAAGAAGGTGATAGACAACAACGTAACTTTGCAGCAGGCTTGTATTTCTCAGAGTTGCAACCTCAGTAATCTAGGATTTACATTGGAGCCGAACTATGCATGTGTCTCCCAATCCAAAAATCCTGAGAAGCCCCCCCTTGTACTGCCATGTGATTCAGACCAGCAATCACAAAGGTGTGCTGATCCGTTAAGAATATTTTTGGAGTTTGCCTCTTAAATTTTCAACAGATAACTTGCTATATGCAATTTGCAAGTCATACTCACCGCTCATATATTAATTTGGTGAAAACTTTAGGAAGCTATATCTAAGTTATATTGTTTTACCTTTCCCTAAGATGCTTATAAACAGATTCGAAGTTCAAGATTCAAATCCATCACAAGTATTCCGAAAATCTTAAAATTCATGGATTTTAAATCTCCCTTTACATTTTTTACTTTTATTGACTAATGTAGTATATACTCTGTAGATTAAAACTAGTACCTAGTCATATCTGTTTCTCAATGTTGAAGAATGATGTGTTGCCATTGTTACAACTGGATTTATATAATCTCTGTTGACTCGTTAATCATGGAACAATTTCCCCAGGTCTGCTTCTACTCTAGCGACTGATTCTTGTATCACACACGCCTCAGACGTTCGCTTTGTAAATAAGTTGGGCAATGTACTTGTTAATAATGAACTTATGTCATCCCCTAAAAGTCCTACTGATGCACCAATGGACGTAACAGTTGCCAACTCAAAGGCTTTGGTACATGTCACTCCAATGAATATTGAGGCACTTCCAGTAGCTACATTGAACCCAAAATGTAGTGAACTTTCACGGCGTAGAATTAGACGGCCATTCTCCGTACAAGAAGTTGAAGCACTGGTTGAAGCCGTTGAAAAACTTGGGACTGGGAGGTATAAATATAGCAAACCATTTTTTATGTCGTATTGGATACATGTTTGGATTGAAAGTGGTATTCATGTGGATTTGATTTCCATTTTGCACAGGTGGCGTGACATTAAAATGCGAGCTTTTGAGAATGCAGATCATAGAACATACGTAGATTTAAAGGTGAGAAATATGCACCGTCTTGTTTTCTTGAATGAAAAGTAGTGTCTTGAATCGTCATGGTATTATACATTTAATATTTCTAATCAAGTTTTAAGATTGCCTTTATTGCATGTAAAGGCATAAGAATCAATATCACAAGTGCTGTTTCTTCGGGTTGGACCTGACGGGTGATGGATACTAGTTGTTTCTCTAGATGTAAAAAATTATAAACACTAACTTTTATGCTCCAGAATATATTATCGAAGCTCAGGAGACAGCCGTATGCAACAGTCATTGCTTACCGAAATTCAATCCGTATATCATGGGTTTGAATTATGCAGGATAAATGGAAGACTCTAGTTCACACTGGAAGCATATCCCCTCAACAGAGAAGGGGGGAGCCTGTGCCACAGGAGCTGTTGGATCGAGTCCTTGCGGCTCACTCGTATTGGTCACAGAATCAGGCGAAACAAGGTAAACAGCTGATCGAACCTGTGAAAATCATTGTTGCTGATGCGTCAGTGTAAAGAGTTTGCTACTGTAGCATGTGAAAGTTAACATGTGGATCTGTAAGAAAAAGATTTGTCATTTTTATGTTTGATGTTACGTGGTGTAGCATTTTCACACTTGAGGAATTGTTTGTTACCTTTGACGTGACATTTGGGTAGACAGGGATTCTATGAAAATGATTAATTCAGGAATATATTAATTTTAACATACATCAGTCAATATTCTGATTGCTTTGCGATTGCTGTGTACGTATTTACTCGACTTTGGTAATGGATTGATCATTGATTCGTGGTAATATACATCTCCAATCCTATGGTACCAGATACAGATTAAACTGAAAAATCATATAAACGCACGGAAACTGTGCACGGGACCTATTATATATGAGATACACTTTATGTTTCTATATTATTTTTTCTGCTGTGGAATTTAATATTTTAACAAATATGAGATAATTATATTAAGTAAAAAGGTTCGAGCTAAACTCGAACTTAGCATTGATTCGAATTGAATTTAACAAATAGTAAACACTTCGATCTTTAAATGGTACTAGAGCTAAATTATGTCTAATTCAAGTCTTTTTTTTCTAATATTATCCTAGATTTGATTAATTTACATCCTTGATGTATATAGTCTTGATAATATGATTATATCAATCATAATCCAAAAAATAAAAAATAATCAACATCCATCATTTTAAAAAATAAAATTAACTTAACCTACACACATATATGAACAAAAGATATGTAGAATCAAAATATAGTTTTTTTACCCAAAATTAATTCATTTGCACACCACAGATGCACAATATCACTCATACAATAAGGAAACGCCTTCTCATTTTTTCTTCTCTCTAAAAGGTTTCCTTATTGTATATGTACGATAATATGCAATTCACATTTTTATATTATTGTATATATAAAAATAGTCATTAAAATCATAATACAAATTTTTTTGCAGTTTAAATATAATATTGTTTGCAGCATTTACCATATACAATGATCAAAATCTAAATTCAATATAAACAACTTGACTAAATAATTAAAGAAGAAAACGAAAACGATTTATAATACATTAATTTGGTTTGAAATATAGAAAATATAATTGAAATTATTTATACACAACAAAGGAGGTAAAAATCATATAAATTTCTTTTATAAAAGATTTCTGAGTTTTTTTTAAAAAAATAAAACATGAGATTACACATATACTTATTTTTCAAAAAAAGTAAAGCTTCCTTTTACTTTTACTTCAATCATTTCCGTATTAATTGATTTAACTCCAAAAACATCATGACTATGACTGCAACATAAAAATCCATTGTCCAAATTACGTGGTACCCAAACCGCAAGTAATTTTACACATTAATTGGAAAGGAACAAAAGGGGACCGAATTCCAGTCTTTTTCTTCTCTATGCAGTGTGAAAAATCTCGTCTCTTTTAGATTTTCATTTACTACCCAAATGATCGAATTTAAAACATAAAATCAAGAAAAGTTTGTGAAGTAAAAACCAATCTGAAGTTGACTCTGCGTCTGCCAAGAGTTTACACCACAGCCTTTGGATATTGTCATATTTGATATACAAAGGCCAAGATTTATCCCTCCTCTCTTTATTACATATTTAATCGCTGGATGCAGATAGGCAGACCCATTTTGACACATACTCGACGTTCTTAGTTGTGTAATATCTCGCTCTTTTTAAGAGTTCTTTTCCAAGGTATTTTCTGTGGCCTTGATTGATTGTCCAGCAGAGGTACTGGTCTCACGTGTGCTTTGCAACGCTTGTGTGAAGTGAATCTGAGGTATGGTTTTTTTTTTTTTCTGGTGAAAAGGGGAACTTTTTTGAGGTTTAGAGGTTGTTATCTGAGTTTGTATGTTGGTTTCTCATGGGAGTTTCAATCTGTTGAGTTTCACTTATGGTTGTCTTGGCTTTTCTTGGTTGTTCAGATTTGATCTTCATGAATCCTATGGTTCTCTTCCATTGATGAGTTTCTTGTTTTATGCATCTTGTTGTACTTGTTTGTGGGTGGTTTTTTTTTTTTTGGTTTATATCTGCTTTGACCTTTGATTTATAAGCTTGTAATTCTGCGGAAATATGGGTTTTGTTGCTAGGGTTGAAGTTTGGAAGAATGTTTTGAAGTTATGTGGATTTGTTGTAGAAGGGTTGTTTGATTGAGTACACTTTCTGCCTTGAGAAGTTCTCGCAAAGTAGATGTCATGGATCAGAATTATAGGAGACATAGAGAGCCAACTTCTGGAATTAAAGTGAATACCAAAGCTGTTCCTGTATTTTCGGATCCAATTAAAGTGCATAACCAAGCTGTTCCGGTGTTTTCGGATCCAAATCTGAACAATGGTTCGAGAGTTGGTGGTCAGTTTTTTGATTGGAATGTAGATAATGAGCCGGTTCCTTACTGTTCCAATTTGGATGTGACAGACCAGTTATCGGAATGTGATTCCCATGAGGATTGTGATTTTAGTGATGTGGTCCTAAAGTACATAAATCATATCCTAATGGAAGAGGATGTGGAGGAGAAATCCTGCATGTTTCAAGAATCTGCTGCTCTTCAAGCTGCAGAGAAGTCTTTTTTTGACGTTCTTGGGGAGCAGCAGCCTGCTCCTGCCGTATATCAACAGACACCGATGTTACATCATGGTGGTATGGAGAACCTTGATGCAAATAGCGTGGAAGAAGGGGTACATAGTCGTGGTGTTGGTGATCTGCGAATTTTATGTCCCGATTTGTTTTCTGAGTCCAACAGCGATGATGGCTTTGAAAGACGTCCTGTTACTGTTAATTCTGTATCACAGACTATTTCTCAGTCTTGTTATAGTTCATCAAGTAGTAGTGGCACTGTTCTTGATTGTCAGGTGGATTCACCTATAAGTATACTTGGAATTCCTGATATTTTTACTGATAGCCAGTCAATCATGCAATTTAAAAGAGGTTTTGAAGAAGCGAGTAAATTTCTTCCTGATGAGGGTAATTTGATGGTTGATTTGAGTTATGACAAACCATTCCAGAAGGAGCGGAAAGAAGGTTCAGCTGGCCTGGCAGTCAAAGTGGAAAAAAACTTACATATCGAAGAGTCTGCTGATGTGTCAAGGGGGAAAAAGAACTCTTTTCATGACAACATGGGTGTGGAGGAGGCAAGGAGCAAGAAGCAATCAGCAGTATATACTGAATCAACAGTTAGCTCAGAAATGTTTGACCAGGTTCTGCTTTGCAGTAAAGGGAAAAATCTTTCTGATCTCCGTAGAGCGTTGGATGAAATATCTAAAAAGAATACCGCAAATGTGCAGTCCAAGGGGTTGAACAGTGGGAAAACTCAGGGCAAGAAATCAGGGAGTAAGAGGAATGTGGTTGATATGAGAACTCTTTTGACCCTCTGTGCACAAGCCGTTGCAGCTGATGATCGTAGGACAGCAAATGAGTTTCTAAAACAGATTCGAGAGCATGCCACTCCAACCGGTGATGGAATGCAGAGGCTTGCTCATTATTTTGCTGATGGTCTAGAGGCACGTATGGCTGGTTCAGGGACTCAGATATATAAATCCCTTCTCAATATTCCAACATCTGCTGCTGATATTTTGAAAGCCTACCATATATACCTTGCCACCTGTCCGTTTAGGAAGACTTCTAATTTCTTCGCAAATAAGACGATCATGAATGTGGCTGCTAAAGCCACAAAGCTCCATATTATTGATTTTGGTATTCTATATGGTTTCCAGTGGCCTTGCTTTCTGCAACGACTCTCTTCTAGACCTGGAGGACCCCCGAAGCTTCGAATTACTGGTATTGATTTTCCATGTCCAGGTTTCCGACCATCGCAAAGGGTTGAAGAGACTGGGAGGCGTTTGGAAAATTATGCTAGGACTTTTAACATTCCATTCGAGTTCAATGCAATAGCCCAGAAATGGGAAACCATTAAACTCAAAGATCTTAAGATCAACAAGGATGAGACTCTTGTGGTGAACTCTCTTTATAGGCTTAGGAATCTACTGGACGAAACAGTTATTGTGAACAGTCCTAGAAATATTGTTATAAACCTTATCCGGGAAATGAATCCGACTGTTTTCGTGCAAGGGATCATGAATGGCGCTTTTAATGCCCCATTTTTCATTACAAGATTTCGTGAAGCGTTGTTTCATTATTCTTCTTTTTTCGATATGCTTGATGCGAATATCCCCAGAGAATGTCATGAGAGGATGCTACTTGAGAAAACCATTTTTGGTCGGGAGGCAATGAATGTTATTGCATGCGAAGCGGCTGAGAGGATCGAGAGACCAGAGACATACAAGCAGTGGCAGGCTCGATGCATGAGGGCTGGGTTCGAGCAGCTTCCTCTGGACAAGGAAATCAAGAAAACGGTAAAAGATAAGGTTGAATCGTTCTACAATAAAGATTTCGTGATAGATGAAGATTGCCATTGGATGTTACAAGGTTGGAAGGGACGAATCGTATATGCTCTTACTACTTGGAAGCCCTCGTAGTGAAGAAATTCGTCTCCATCACGACATTTTAGAAGCGAAAATGAGTGCCATAGATGCTGGAGAAACGGCCATATGTCGTTCTGTATGTCCTTTTCCACCTTCTACGAATGGGTAGTAATGGCACTCCTTGGAAAAAGCTATGGACTATAATTTTATAGGACCTTTGTAGTTTGCTTCAGATTAGGGGATGATCCCCCTTTGGCTGTATTTCCTCTATTCTGACGTTTTAAGGAATGTCGATTTAGTTCGTAGGACATTGAATTTGTTTGTTTGATGTCTGGAATTATTAGGCATTTTGTCTCCATAGTTGGCAATGTAATTTTGGTAGCAATTGTTTCAATGATCTGTATCTTCTGTTATGAAGTAGAAAGTAATGTTAAACAAATCATTAGATTCAATGATGGTCCTGTAAGGATGCAATAAAATCATTAGATTTAGGAGTGTAAAAGAGTAGATTGTGGGAGCTCATGAAATTCGTAAGTTATAAAGCTGAGTAAAAGTTAATGTTAGAGAATCATTAGATTCTGGAGTAGCATGATTCAAAAAATAAAAATTGTAGAGTGGCATGATTGATGGTATGGTATATATGTAATAATTATCTCTATATCCAGAGTACATAAATGAGGTCGAACGACCTCAAAGAGCTTATGAAATTTCAGAATCTACAAATGAAGTAACGTTAATAACTCTAGTAAAGCAAGTGATTATGATATTCCATTTCAAAGGTTCATAAAATAGCAGTTTTGATATTCTACGTATACTAGATGCTTACCCGCGAACGTGGCAGCATTAATAACTGTCATATTTCCAGGTGCCCACAAAGGTGCCTGAATATCCACGATAGCGTCTCTGACAATGGATTTAGCTTCCGAGTTTATAAAGATTTGTTCCTTAATATAATATGAGACGTTAATTTTTATATTGAAATAGGATACACGAAAAAATTTCATATATATATATATATATGGTGGGCACCAAACATGGACATCATGTGGGTATCAGCCTGGTGCCCACCATATCAAATTTGATATATATATATATATATAGATATATGGGTTTTTTTTAAAAATAATATAAAAATAAAAAAGAATTTCAAAAGTATTGTAGATTGTATGGAATTCCCAATTTATAACAATCCGGGACATATAGTCCCGGATTCTGACAGCCAACTTTTTCTTTTTAATTTTTTATATAAAACGTAAGAAGAATTGAAACTTTATACATTCCGGGACTTAGAGTCCCGGATTCCCAACAGCCGAATTTTTTTATTATTATTTTATGTAAAATGTCAGAATCCGGAGTTTGAAACTCCGGATTCTGACCAATTTTTTTTTATATATTTCTTATTTATAATCCGGGGTTTCGAACCCTGGATTCTTACACGATTTTTTTTAACGGTGTATTTTGAATCCGATAGAGGAAAATTAGAAAAAAAAAACCAATTTCGAAAATATAGCAGTTTGGAAAGAGTTCCAAATTTATAACAATCCGGGACTTATAGTCCCGGATTCTGCATTTATTTATATTTTTTAACTATGTCAGAATCCGGGTATTAAAGGCTTGGATTCAGCATTTTTTTATTTTTTTTTAAATTGTGTCATAATCCGGGTGTTAAAGGCCCGGATTCTGAAAAGCTGTTATTACACGCGCTTTTCCATGAAGCACGCGTTTTTAATATTAATTGGTGTCAGATTCCGGGGCTTTAAACCCTTGGTTCGTTAATATAAAGATGTCCGTGCGCAGTTTTCTCTCCTTCGTTTTCAATTCCTTCGTTCCCTGAGTGAAGGAGAGGAACACGCTGCTGCGAAGGAGAGAAAATTGAGCACAGACATCTTTATATAAACGAATCTGGGGTTTAAAGTCCTAGAATCTGACACCAATTAATATTTAAAAACGCGTGCTTCACGGAAAAACACGCGTAATACCAGCTTTCCAGAATCCGGGCCTTTAACACCCGGATTATGACACAGCTTAAAAAAAATAAAAAAATGCTGAATCCGGGCCTTTAATATCCGGATTCTGCATAGTTAAAAAAATAAATAAATGCAGAATCTGAGACTTATAGTCCCGGATTGTTATAAATTTGGAACTCTTTCCAAATTGCTATATTTTCGAAATTGTTTTTTTTTATATTATTTTAAAAAAATTAATACACCGTTAAACATATTTTCGAAATTTAGAGGAACTCTTTCCCCTAATTTTCCTCTATCGGATTCAATATACACCGTTAAAAAAAAAATCGTGTCAGAATCCCGGGTTCGAAACCCCGGATTATAAATAAGAAATATATAAAAAATTGGTTTGAATCCGGAGTTTGAAACTCCGGATTCTGACATTTTACATAAAATAATAATAATAAAAAAATTCGGCTGTAGGAATCCGGGACTCTAAGTCCCGGAAATGTATAAAGTTCCAATTCTTCTTACATTTTATAACATTTTATATAAAAAAATAAAAAGAAAAAGTTGGCTGTCATATATAGTCCCGGATTGTTATAAATTGGGAATCACGTACAATCTGCTATATTTTGAAATTCTTTTTTATTTTTATATTATTTTTTAAAAAAAACCTTAATATATATATATGACTCTCGTTATGACATTTATTTAATCGTTTTGGGTATGACGTGGTGGAGCTACCATTAAGCGACTATTATTGAGGTTTGAAGTGGATGTTGGAACTTGGTATGAATTATTATTAGTATTAAATTGAACAACTTTTCAGTCTTCATAGGCTACGTGTTTAACGCAGGCTTTAAAATATGAGAATGTGTGCCATTGGTATCAACAGAAACGACAACTAAAATGGTCATTTTCTGATTAATTACTATTTTTGTTTCGACTTGTCAACTACAAAAAAACAAAAAATGGTTCAACATGCTCCATTAATTGTTTATTTTGCACGCGTTAGTTTAATTTTCTATTTTGTGCACCACATCAATAATAGATGATAAAAAGTTACAAAAATACAAAAAGTCAAGATTTGATTACTTGGGGAACAAGATATAGATCAACTTACATCAAAATTTTGTACTTTCTATGATTGAAAATATCCAAACCACATGAAATAAAAATAGACAATGCCCCCACAGGTGGATGAAAATTTGAAGTTCCGTTTGGTTCAATCGATAAAATCAAATATAACTTAAAACGAGTTATATGATTAATAAAATTAAAATTTTTTATAACTAATTTTTGGGTTGTAGTGATTAAATTTCGAGTAAGGTAGTAAATTAAATTTTTAATAATAATCAATAATATATGAAAAATTAGAAATAAATCCCCATATATATCGTTCACTTCTTGTTCAGTTCCTGTGTCAGGTTTCTTACCGCTTCTTTTTTTTGTTGTTGAGTCCCCACGGATCCATTAAATAAAATGGACAATGCGCCCACAGATATTGCCCCAACATGGATGATAATATTGGAAGGGTTTGTTTGATTCAGTTGATAAAGTTAAATATAAAATAAAAAGAGTTATATGATTAATAAATTATAGTTTTTGACGTGAAATAATATTTGATAAATAATTTTGGTGCTGATCGATTGGATTTTCGGTCAAGTAAATTAATTTTTTAATATATTCAAAAAATTAGAGATAAATCTCCATAGATATCGTTCACTTCTTATTCAGTCCCTGTCTCAGCCTCTCAGGTTTCTTATCTATTCCTTTTATTTATTGTTAAGTCCCCACCGATCCATTAAATTTACTTGGGATCCCTCTTATTTGAAAGAGGAACAATTTTACCCTAAAAAATATTTAAAATCCCGACATTCGTTTTAAATGAAATCGAAGCAGCTGGGTTCTTCACTTTTTCATCATTTTGAATGTTAGAAATCGAAGGGGGTAGATTGTTCACGATCAATTTGAACGCCGAAATCCAAGGAAGTGGGTACTATTTCTTCTCACGATTTTCAACGAGGAAAACGAAGGACTTGGGTACAGATATTTGAAAAAACATCCCTTGAAAGTGGAACACGGTATGGGCAAAAGAATGAGAAGGTGAGAACAAGATTACCCTTTATCTAAAGCAATTAAATAGAGGCATTGTGCCAATGATTAGCATAAAAGCGTGGCCGGTACCTTTTTGTAGCTTGGGTTTTGTAGTTGGATCTCGTCATGTATATGAATGTTTTTGAAGTTACTTGATTTGTTATGTATATTTGTAACTGACGTTAGTTTTAACAAACTTGTAAAATTAAGACTGAATATTTTGTTTTTTCTCCATACAGATTTTTTCTGCGGTGAAATAGTGGTGCCTGATTTTTTTTCTTAGGAGGATGATTGTTGTTATCCTATTGTATATTTTGTTTTATGCTTCAAAGTTATGTACGAAAAAAATAGTATGTTCCTACTGATTTTTCTTACAGTTTATTGATTTTTTCTTTGCATATCGGTGTCTAATTTCTTTTTGATGAGGATGATGTGTTGTTGATCTAGTTTATTGTTTGTTTATACTTCAAAGTTGTGTAAAAAAAAACAGGAGTGGTGATATTGACGAGAGACGTCGATAAAGTAAGCAAGGATGTCTTTCTAGATATTCTCGGACACCTTTTAGAGATGTGATTGATTGCCAAAACTTGGTGATATGCAGCGTCAAAGAATTTCAAACACACCACTTTCAAAATGGTTTGATATGCCGAAATTAGCCATTTTCCATTGAAAGAGTTTGTTTCATTATGAAAATATTCAATCCAGTAGATTGTTCCTTTTGCTTTGGGGCCAATATTAATGTGTGCTAATGCTTTTCCACTTGTTCTAGGGTTGCCTGTAGTTATACAGTCTGTGGTCCTGGACCTCAATTTGAGGTCAGACTTCCTTGATCGACATTTAAAAAGGAAACGATCAATTGGTGATAAGATGCTATATCTGCAAAACTTTTTACGTCAGCTGATAAGGGGTCCTAAAAGATGTAGATGACTATATTAGGTTTTTATTTTGTCTGCATACAATTGTATTTTATTTCCAGTTAACAACCTACGTACCTCACAGTCTATTTGTTCCTACCTTGATGATTTGGATACCTTCTTTGGATATTATTGGGGGTATGCTTATAGGTTCTTGTTTAACGACATTTTAGATCATCTGGGAATATGTAAGAAATGAATTAGAGCAAAAAGTATGTGGATGGAAACCTTATCGACTTAATGGTGAGATATTTTTATTTACGCATAGAATAATATTTGAATATTTGTTTATTTACTCTATGTCATATATTTTAATTTTGTAGACTTTGGTCTATGAACATATGTCCACGCTTGGCATAGCTCGTTCTAGACGTTGTTTTCCAAGGTTGTTCAAATGGGATTGCAAAATTTCTCGCAAGCGACGAATGCTGAAGCATTATTGCAATCGATTAATACTACCAAAGAGAGGCCACTTTATATTAGTTATATTTAAATGCATTTTATCTTTTGTGTCATTGTGGTACTAAAATTTTTCTTTTATGACTAGGTTGTTGGGATACGATCAATACTACAGAAGAAGAAACTTGGTTGTAAGGAGAAGGATTCTGGTGCTCTGAAAATTTGCTATTTCCAATAATTGATACATTTATAATTTACTTCTTCCATTTCAGGTTTAATAGGGTGACGAATGAGGCTGAAATGTAGTCGCATACTAGAAGACTTGATACTGAGTTGAAAAAACTGAAATAGAAATGTGATGATAAAGTTGGTTGGAGCAAATATTTGAAGGAGAACATATTAAAAAGTTGGTGATGAGGTTGAAAAAATATAGGTGTAAATGAAAAGGTTGGTGATGAAATTGAAAAATATGTAGATGTGAATGAAATAGGTAGTTGCGTGAGAAGAATGCGGTTTAGCCAGATATAAATGACGTTTATTTTGATTTGCATGATTTTCATTCCCCATATAATTTTGATGTTGAAGAAAGAAAGAAGAATGATGGTTTCGAGGGTGTGAGTTCAAACTTAGTTGTATTAATGTTAATATTTAAGGTAATAGAGAAAGGTGAGGAATATGACGAAAGAGAAAGAGAAAGAATATGACGAAGGGATGAAAACGAATGAAGGTTTTTGATGGAGTTGGTCCTGCTTTTGGGCAGTAACAGCTGATGGGAGCTTCAGCGGGTGGTAACAGTTGATGGTAGTAACAGCTGGTGGTAGTATGATAGGATCAATGTGGTTCGAAAAACAGCTGCAAGAGTTCAGAAGGGGGGGTTGAATGAATTCTTGGTATTTTTAAATTTTCGAAACATTTTAAAACAGTTTTACAAGTATCTGCTTAACTTAAATCCGAGTTACCAGATTTAAGGATCTCAGTTTAAAATCAAATTTCTCGACTAACAAAAAGTGCGGAAAGAAGTCGATTAATTTGTGAACAGTTAAAGCAATAAGTAAAAGCGATAACGTAAAAGAGTAGGGTCGAGAGTTTGTTTATGGAAGTTCGGATATCAATATCCTACGTCTCCTCTTCTTCCTTTTCAGGAAGGTTCCACTAGAAGATTTGATGATTACAGGCCTTATGCAAACATCCAGTCACCGAGCCTCGCTCTAGGTGAACTCCTAGCGCCACTAACAACAAAGCAGTCGCAGCTGCTGAATACAACACTTGGTAAATTTCAAACGGCCTTTAGATAGCGTGTTTGTTACAGACTCTAACAGTGAATACAAATCTATTGAGAATGTAAATCTTCTGGTTTCTGAACAAAGAAACGCTATTCAATAGGTGAACCAGAAGATGACTCGAAGATATTTTCTGTGAGAATCAACACTTGTGTCTTCGAGTTTGTGAGCTTTTGAAAGATAATTTCAACAGAGTGTAAGCTCGTGAATGATGGAGACGATGAATAGCGAAAATGACAGAGATCTAAGATTGTGAGTGGCCGAGAGCTTCAAGAGTTTCTTCAGTTCAAATTCCAGCTCTATATATAGTCTTCGTCCTCCAACGGTCATTTAATTTTGTAAGGGAAACAAAATCCCTTTTGAAAACCTGTTAATCGTGTGACCGTATATTCTGCTCCACCAAATGGTAAATTGCACATCGTCAAAGCCAAATGTCGTGTTTCCATTTCTGTGCAATCACCGTATAACGTCCTCTGTAAATTGTGTACTATTTATCCAAAATAGTACCGACGTTGTCTCCTTAATTCCAGGCAATAGTACGATTCAATCTTCACTATTGATTCTTTCCATTTTGAATATATAATCGCGTTTGAATCGATTTGTCGCTTGCGCCTGAATTCTCTTATTGAAAAACAGCAGCAAGAGTTCAGAAGGGGGGTTGAATGAATTCTTGGTATTTTTAAATTTTCGAAACATTTTAAAACAGTTTTACAAGTATCTGCTTAACTTAAATCCGAGTTACCAGATTTAAGGATCTCAGTTTAAAATCAAATTTCTCGACTAACAAAAAGTGCGGAAAGAAGTCGATTAATTTGTGAACAGTTAAAGCAATAAGTAAAAGCGATAATGTAAAAGAGTAGGGTCGAGAGTTTGTTTATGGAAGTTCGGATATCAATATTCTACGTCTCCTCTTCTTATTTTTCAGGAAGGTTTCACTAGAAGATTTGATGATTACAGGCCTTCTGCAAACATCCAGTCACCGAGCCTCGCTCCAGGTGAACTCCTAGCACCACTAACAACAAAGCAGTCGCAGCTGCTGAATACAACACTTGGTAAATTTCAAACGGCCTTTAGATAGCGTGTTTATTACAGACTCTAACAGTGAATACAAATCTGTTGAGAATGTAAATCTTCTGGTTTCTAAACAAAGAAACGCTATTCAATAGGTGAACCAGAAGATGACTCGAAGGTATTTTCTGTGAGATCAACACTTGTGTTCTTCGAGTTTGTGAGCTTTTGAAAGATAATTTCAACAGAGTGTAAGCTCGTGAATGATGGAGACGATGAATATCGAAAATGACAGAGAGCTAAGATTGTGAGTGATCGAGAGCTTCAAGAGTTTCTTCAGTTCAAATTTTAGCTCTATGTATAGTCTTCGTCCTCCAACGGTCATTTAATTTTGTAAGGGAAACAAAATCCCTTTTGAAAACCTGTTAATCGTATGACCGTATATTCTGCTCCACCAAATGGTAAATTGCACATTGTCAGAGCCAAATGTCGTGTTTTCATTTCTGTGCAATCACCGTATAACGTCATCTGTAAATTGTGTACTATTTATCCAAAATAGTACCGACGTTGTCTCCTTAATTCCAGGCAATAGTACGATTCAATCTTCACCATTGATTCTTTCCATTTTGAATATATAATCGCGTTTGAATCGATTTGTCGCTTGCGCCTGAATTCTCTTATTTTTGATACAGCTTTTCTTTTCTTGAAGAAGATGAATAGTTCATCGCTGCCAACTAAATCTTTGCAACAACTTGAGTGTCCAACTACTGATCGTACCAACGACTGAATGCGTGCATAACCAACTTTTGAATTCTAGCGCTAAACCAAACGCTATCGTATCAACTAATTCAAACGACGTAGTTTTGTTGTTCGTTAAGAAACACGCTAACACTTGAATCCCATCGGCTGAATATGCTCACTACTGAAGTAGAATTCAACTGCTGATCATAACAACCAACGACTGATTATACCAACTGCTGATTAGATAACCAACTGTTGAATAGATACTCAACGTCTGAAATAACCCTTTTTGCAAATTGTGATATAACGACTGGTTGCAACGACTGAATGTTCCAAATCAATCACGACTGAATCAAAAGCACTGTAGCCAACTACTGAAAATACTTACTACTGAAATAAATATCCAACTGCTGAAATATGTTAACTACTGAAGTGAATCTCCAATTACTGATTAATACCAAAGTCTGATTGCGTAACTTTTGATCATCATCTGAATTTCTTTCGACTGACATAAAATCTCGATACCAGAAACTGATAACCGTATATCTTCAACCTTTGAAATAGTAACCCATTAACTGAGTGCTTCAACTCAACTGTTGAAATATTCCCGAATACCAAGATCTTATATCTAACAACTGAAATATTCAAACCCAATATCTGACTGGTCAATCCAACATCTGAACTAATATCGAATACCCAAGTCTGAGATAACCTGACGTCTGAATTTACTTTGCTGTTAATTGCAACGGCTGATTGTCCAGTAGTCACTTCGCATCAATACTTGTCTTATTTTGTTATCACCATTTTATCTTAACAATTTCCCCCTTTTTGGTGATGACAAAACTTAGCAGCCTATCGTCTTAAATAAATGAACAAAAGTGAATTGCACAAGGGTCTGCTGAAATACTAAATTTCATTAACTAACGACTGTACATAAGATTTGTAGACTAAGAGATCAACAGCAGTATTATCCTAGCCAATCTTCAAATGATCTTCTGAACGGTCCACCACCACTGCTGTAAAATCTTCTCTTGGAAGATCCACTCCTATCGCCTCTTCTCTGACTTCCACCTCCGCTACCACTTTCAACTCTATTGCCACTGCCACCATCTACCCCGCTGGGTCTGCTTTGATTGTCAGGAGGTGGTTGGGGGCGGCTGCTACTACTTTCTCCCTTTTTGGCATCACCGCTTTTGAGATAATCAACGATGAGACCGAGTTGGGTAGAAAAATTGAGATAATATTCCTCTGTTTTAGCACGAAAGTCGAGTTGCTCACTTCGAATTTCAGTAGAAAAATTGAGATAATATTCCTCTGTTTTAGCACGAAAGTCGAGTTGCTCACTTCGAATTTCAGCAACTTGCCCATCCAAATAAGTTACTTTAGCGTTAATCTCTTTCACCTCCTTCCGAACATCAGCTGTATCAAAGGAAGCAGCAGCAATTTGAGCACTTAGCTTCTGGTGAGTTGATTTGAGGTCCAGCGACAAGAGGTTCTTTTGATCATGCGTATCCTTGCACAATGCCCTGTGCACTCTATCCTGTTCATCAAATCTTGCAGATATCCTCTTTTCGAGGTCTCGGAGGTGCACAAGAAGAATGTCCTTGAGATTATGAGCATCCTCTTTGCGTCTGAATTGTTCACTCCGAACTTGGTCAATAGAAGCGCGCATTTAGCTAAAGACTATAACATCAGTGGCAGCAGTTGGTAGAGAAATTGAAGTATCAGCAGTATCAATATCATCAAAATGCATAGAAGAGTCGTCTGAAGTGGATGAAGAAAAAGAACTCTGATCTAACATCATCTGTACACTCGGACCTTCTACAACTGGACTGGCAATGGACTGTACAAGAACTGAACTCTGAACTATCTGTATATCTCTCAACACTGTTCTGTCCAAAGCAATAGAGGAAACAAAACTGCGGATATCATCTGTACGCAAACCACTGAACAGACTATACCGAACAAAAGCTGTACATAGTTGAGATAACCTCCAAGAAGGCGACTGTCGAGGAACAAAAACGGAAACTGGCTCAACAACGGATAAAGCTCTGCAAAATTCACAGAACCAACTGGCAGGAGTTTACCAGAGAGAGAGAATTGTGCAACTTCTATACAAACATCTCCCCACCTCTTCTTCATCAACTTGAAAAATTCACTGACAGGAGGAAGTGTGTCATCTTAAGATCGTTGACGTGAAATCTCATTATTTACAACGTCCCGAGGTATCGTCACCCAATGATCACCACATGGTTCAATCACCCAAACACCATCAACACAAATCATTGTTCGAATCCAGCATGTAGATCGAGTGTTGGTGTTGGTTCTGGCAATTATAGCACCTGGATCACGTGGGCGACCTTCAAAAATTTTGGAGCAACACGTATTTTCCCATCTAAGACCGTGTGCCATAGTCTGTTCTTTCAGGTCTTCTTCCACAAACATATGAAGATCATAAAGCATCTCCAGTACTTTGAGATCGGTAGCAGAAGAACCTTCACCTGGGGTAAAATTGATTTTCCTCGCCTCTAAATATTTTCTGATTAACAATTCTCTGTACTTGGTAAGAATGTACGATATCCTGTTGAGAGCAACTCTCGTAGAGTCTGTTTCAGCCCACGACAAATGAGTGCCTCCTTATCAAAATATGATTCATCTATCTTCAAAGTAGCCAAACTCTTGAGACTGAAAGAATTAAAAAATCTATCTACATCGTCTATAATTTTCTCCCGTAACATTACAAGAACCTCTATGTCTGCAAGAATCAGAGAAAATTGCTCCTTAATCGGATTGCCCTTAACAGGGTCTCTGTCCTGAAGGGGCGCCTTCCCCTTATCAGTTGCTGGAATCTTGGGTAGATCGGCCTTGTACCAGTCTCCTTCATGGACTCCAGGGATTGAAATAGTCTCGCCTAAAGTAATCTTTTTTATCTCCATACCGACAGACGGCAATGGGCAATCTACTGGAATTATCATCAAAATATCCTCCAGCGACATTGCCTAATCTGCTGATTTTTCAAAAGCCTCTGTCTCCATTTCCTCAACACTTGTTCCAAAAACCTGATCAGCAATAAACTCCTCGTCAGTATCACTGGCTGTTGTGACCATTTGCTCAGTGTCTCGAGCAAACAGCACTTCATAAGGAAGATCAAACCAACGTTCCACTTCATCTGCTTTTCCAACTTGCTTGATCCTCAACAGTTGCTCTATTGACAGCTGGTTCAACAACATGTTCTCCCTCATCAGTTTGAATTTGAGCGGTTCAGCAATGACCTGCTCAATGATAATATCCACGTCATCATCAGTGCATATACCCTCGTTAAGAACATCTGCTACTGCTGGCAAAGAAATCGGTTCATCAACACTTTCAACAACTGTCTCAACATCCTTCTCAGCAGTATCATCATCAACCTCTACAGCTGCTTCTACAACAATATTACCGCAAACAACTGGCTCACTATCAACAATTTACATCATCAGGCTAAGAATCAACCTCCTCTTCCTCTTCTGAGTTTTTCGTTTTGGCACTGGGGGTTGCTCTGCCGGGGCAACTTGGACTTGGCACAACCATTTGAAGAGGCACTGCTTCGTGAGCCACAGGCAAAATTTCCAGAGTTTATTTTGCAGACACTGATTTACTCTTTGTAGTCCTCTTCTTTTTTACCACTGGTTTAGCAGCAGCATCTGTAGCTAGTATCTTCTTGGACGCAGCCTTTTTCAAGGGTGTTTTCTTCACCCTTGGTGCATCGGCCACTTCCTCTCCACCAACTTTTTCATTGATAACAACATATCGATGAAACGTTTTCTCAATTAGGATCTTGGATGAAGGAAATGCTCTGGATTCACCCAGCTCTAAGCATGGTACATTTTTCAATAAAACATAGATTTGAATTGCATAACCCTTCGCTTTCCTTGAACCTGGAGTAACCATATTCTTGAGGATATCGAACACCAAACTGCTCCAGTTGATCTTCATGCCACAAGTGATAACAGTCATCAACAAAAACCGTTCGTGAGTGACCGCATCGAAAGACCCTACTTTCACATAAATAGTCTTTACCAGTATGTCGCCAAGAAGCCTAAACTCGATCTTCATTTCCTT
>KQ989607.1:18991-33474 GCA_001598015.1 Dorcoceras hygrometricum | reverse complement strand
GAATGAACTCTTGGTATTTTTAAATTTTCGAAACCTTTTAAAACAGTTTTACAAGCACCCCCTTAACTTAAATCCAAGTTACCAGATTTAAGGATCTCAGTTTAAAATCAAATTTCTCGATTAACAAAAAGTGCGGAAAGAAGTCGATTAATTTGTGAACAGTTAAAGCAATAAGTAAAAGCGATAATGTAAAAGAGTAGGGTCGAGAGTTTGTTTATGGAAGTTCGGATATCAATATCCTACGTCTCCCTTTCTTCCTTTTCAAGAAGGTTCCACTAGAATATTTGATGATTACAGGCCTTCTGCAAACACCCAGTCATCGAGCCTCGCTCCAGGTGAAATCCTAGCATCACCAACGACAAAGCAGTCGTAGCTGCTGAATACAACACTTGGTAAATTTCAAACGGCCTTCAGATAGCGCGTTTGTTACAGACTCAATTTAGAATAACAACAGTGAATACAAATCTATTGAGAATGTAAATCTTCTGGTTTCTAAACAAAGAAACGCTATTCAATAGGTGAACCAGAAGATGACTCGAAGGTATTTTCTGTGAGAATCAACACTTGTGTTCTTCGAGTTTGTGAGCTTCTGAGAGATAATTTCAACAGAGTGTAAGCTCGTGAATGATGGAGACGATGAATAGCGAAAATGACAGAGAGCTAAGATTGTGAGTGACCGAGAGATTCAAGAGTTTCTTCGGTTCAAATTCCAGCTCTATATATAGTCGTCGTCCTCCAACGGTCATTTAATTTTGTAAGGGAAACAAAATCCCTTTTGAAAACCTGTTAATCGTATGACCGTATATTCTGCTCCACCAAATGGTAAATTGCACATCGTCAGAGCCAAATTGTCGTGTTTCCATTTCCGTGCAATCACCGTATAACGTCCTCTCTAAATTGTGTACTATTTAACCAAAATAGTATCGACGTTGTCTCCTTAATTCCAGGCAATAGTACGATTCAATCTTCACCATTGATTCTTTCCATTTTGAATATATAATCGCGTTTGAATCGATTTGTCGCTTGCGCCTGAATTCTCTTATTTTTGATACAGCTTTTCTTTTCTTGAAGAAGATGAATAGTTCATCGCTGCCAACTAAATCTTTGCAACAACTGAGTGTCCAACTACTGATCGTACCAACGACTGAATGCGTGCATAAACCAACTTTTGAATTTTAGAACTAAACCAAACGCTGTCATATCAACTAATCCAAACGACGTAGTTTTGTTGTTCGTTAAGAAACACGCTAACACTTGAATCCCATCGGCTGAATATGCTCACTACTGAAGTATAATTCAACTACTGATCATAACAACCAACGACTGATTATACCAACTGCTGATTAGATAACCAACTGCTGAATAGATACTCAACGTCTGAAATAACCCTTTTTGCAAATTGTGATATAACGACTGGTTGCAACGACTGAATGTTCCAAATCAATCACGACTGAATCAAAAGCACTGTAGCCAACTACTGAAAATACTTACTACTGAAATAAATATCCAACTGCTGAAATATGTTAACTACTGAAGTGAATCTCCAATTACTGATTAATACCAAAGTCTGATTGCATAACTCTTGATCAACATCTGAATTTCTCACGACTGACATAAAATCCCGATACCAGAAACTGATAACCGTATATCTTCAACCTTTGAAATAGTAACCCATCAACTAAGTTCTTCAACTCAACTGCTGAAATATTCACGAAAACCAAGATCTGATATCTAACAACTGAAATATTCAAACCCAATATCTGACTGGTCAATCCAACATCTGAATATATTTAACTCAACGTCTGAACTAATATCGAATACCCAAGTATGAGATAACCTGACGTCTGAATATACTTTGCTGTTAATTGCAACGGCTGATTGTCCAGTAGTCACTTCGCATCAATACTTGTCTTATTTTGTTATCACCAAAACTAATAAATTTTAACATAGTATCAGCTGGTGGGAGTTTCAGCTGATATGGTTACGTCAGTTGAAAGCCTGTTGGAAGTCAGTTGGGAGCGGTTATCGGCAGCGGTTATCAGCAGTTGCAGGGGTCTGCCTATAAATAGGTGGAGTCGCACAGTTGACATAGAGATAATACATACAAAATTCATATCAGCTGTATACACTAACCTGTTGAGATTTCTGTCTTGTACATTCTTCAATTACTCAATAAAACTTCTTGTGGTTGGCTGTCATGGATGTAGGTATCAATTACCGAACCACGTAAATCCTTGTTGTTAATCTTCACTACTGTACATTGATTCATTCTTCTAGTTTTTGATTCAACTGAGTAATTCTGCAAACGCGCAACAATTGGTATCAGAGCTCCAGGATTGATTCTGTAATGGCATCGACTAAATTTGATATTGAGAAATTCTCAGGCACAAACGACTTTAGTCTTTGGAGAATCAAGATGAAAGCCCTGCTGGTACACCAAGGACTTTCGGATGCGATAATTGCTGGCACAGACTCTAAGAAACTCGAGGAGGTTGATTCAAAGGCTCATAGTGTGATCATTCTGAGTCTGGGAGGTGAAGTGCTGCGGGAAGTTGGTGAAGAAGGAACAACAATGAAAGTCTGGAAGAAACTTGAGGGGTTATATCTCAAGAAATCCTTGGCTAACAGACTATATCTGAAAAATCTCTATATTCAATCCATATGGATGAAGGAAAAGACTTACGAAAGCATATGGATGACTTAAATAAGATCATTCTCGATCTTAGGAATATAGACATCAACATTAAGGTGAAGATCGACTATTCTTCTGTTGAGATCTCTGCCCAAACCATATGAACATTTCGTCGATACAATGTTATATGGGAAGGAAACTCTGACTATGGATGAGTTCAAGTCTGCCCTCATGTCTAAGGAATTGCAGAAGAAGCATGAGCTGAGAGAGGAAAGTAATGGTGAAGGACTAGTTGCAAGAGGGAGAAACTTCAAGAAGGATTCAAGAAATCCTCTCAAAGGTGAATCCAGCAAGAACAGAAGCGGATCTCGATCCAAGACAAGGGTGAAGATGAAATGCTTTCACTGTCATAAGGAAGGCCATTTCAAAAGGGATTGTCCACATAGAAACAGAAAGGAATCTGGAAAAGGCAACGATCAAGGAGATGCATCAGTCGCAAGTACCAGTTATGAGTCCTATGATGTTCTTCTGGCTGCTACAAATGAATCAAATGATCATTGGATAATGGACTCCGGCTGTTCTTTCCATATGTGTCCAAACCGAGACTTGTTTCAAGATTTTGAATCAGTTGAAACAGGCTCTGTGCTGCTGGGAAACAACAAATCCTACGAGATAATGGGAATAGGCAATATCAGGTTGCGGTTGGAGGATGGATGTCACAGAACCTTAACCTCTGTGAGATATATCCCAGATTTAAAGAGGAATCTCATATCATTTGGGATGCTCGATTCAATTGGACTACACATCAAGGTTGAAGGTGGAGTGATGAAGGTCCTAAATGGTTCGTTGGTTGTTATGAAGGGTACTAAACAACATGGCTTGTATATACTTAGAGAAGAACAGTTTTGGGATCAGCAAATGCATCAGTTGAGCTGAGTGACAAGTCTCAGTTGTGGCATCAGCGTCTGGGTCATGTCAGCGAAAGGGGACTCCAGGAACTTGGCAAGCAAAATCTTCTATGCGACGATAAGGTGGGAAAGCTTGGATTTTGTGAAGAGTGTGTACTGGGAAAAAGCACTCGAGTGGTGTTCAAAACTTCAACCTACAAGTCATCACATGTACTGGATTACGTGCATTCAGACTTGTGGGGGCCATCTCGAGTTCAGTCAAAGGGAGGGGCTAGATATTTCATATCCACGATTGATGACCACTCACGCAAAGTGTGGATTACGCCTCTAAAAACCAAAGATCAAGCTTTCAAAGCCTTTAAAGACTGGAAGGTTTTGACTGAAACTCAAACTGGAAGAAAAGTCAAGAAACTCCGTACTGACAATGGGCTCGAGTTCTGTTCAGCTGAATTCAACCAATATTGTAAAGAGGAGGGAATATCTAGGCACAGAACAGTTGCAGGCACGCCACAATAGAATGGGATTGCTGAAAGAATGAATCTAACTATTCTCGAAAGATCAAGATGCATGTTGGCGAAATCTTCATTACCACCGATGTTCTGGGCCGAGGCAGTTCAAACAGCCTGTTATTTGATTAATAGGTGTCCATCAACTGCTGTAGATATAAAGACACCTCAGGAGATGTGGAGTGTTCATCCAGCAGATTATTCCAACTTGAGAACGTTCGGCTGTACTGCTTATGCTCATATAAGGCAAGATAAATTACAACCAAGAGCTAAGAAATGTGTATTCTTAGGATATCCGGAGGGAGTAGGATATAAGCTGTGGTGCATTGAGCAGGGAGAGCAAAAGATTATAATCAGCCGAGATGTTGTGTTCAACTAGGAGGAATTTCCATTCAAGAAAATTGATACATCTAAAGTCCAAGAAGTACAGGAAAAGAACCAGCTGCAGGTGGAACTAAAACTGAATGACAGTAATGATACAACTTGTAATGCCCAGATATTTTAGAGGCCACAAATTAGAAAGTTATGAGATTGAGGGATTACAACGCTATTCTATTCATCTCTTGATTTAATCGAGTTTCAGATTTCAGATATGTATTGTTTAGCTTTTTATCATTTAAGAGCTAAATTCCAGATGTTAGGAACGCAATAACAGTAGATGTTTAGCCGATTATAGCAAGTCGATCGATTCCTTTTGTTTTAACTAAAATCGTTCGGTTTCCATGTGCATCATTTTATTTTAAAACAGAGTACGCTTTTAGGATATTTGTCAGGCCCCATGCTAATTACTAACAATTAACACATAATAAGCGCATAATCACGGAAGCTTAAAATCAGGGCTTAAAAATTTTTCGGAATACAATGGCCTGAACTTCAAATCATTCATTCAAAATATTCGATAATCAATAGTCAACACTCCAAAATGTTGACTAACACGCGTCACTTCCTCGTTCAACCTCACGCTACGCGCAATGTCTGCCAGCAGCAACTACAATTCGCACCAAAACCAGCAGATCTTCACGCGTCACGCTGATGTCACCATATCTGCTGATTCCAATTCCACCAGCAGGAGCTACAGTAACTTTGACCAGCGTTGACTTCACCAAAAATCGATATTTCTCATTCTTAAACTAACGATACAGCTTTCGAATTCAGCAGAAACTTCAATCCTTTCGCAAATTCCTCAAAACACACGTGATTAATCCCAAATCCAATCAATTAATCACAAATCTAACTTCTCAATCCTCACAATATTTGAGCATCTTGATTAAATGCGTTTCTTCTCTAGGCATTTACAAATCATATATATATATATAGGATGTTAGCTGCTTCATGCATCATTATCTTCAAAACAAATTACTTTTAAGCGGTGCTCTCTCTCAAGAAACCAAACAAAAGACTTTTAAAGTTTTTCGAAGGAGACGATCGGAGTGTTATTGGTTGGCTGGATTTCTACTACGATTGTGTTCAAGAATTCAGGCAAGTAAACTCTTGCTCACTCAGTGATAGCATATATTCAGTTCTGTTTGCATGTTTATATGAGATTTTAAAGAAAGGAAGATGGCTTCGGTTGTTCTTCAAAAGTTCAGAAAAGTTCATGCTCTGTTTTTATGAAAGTTGCGTTTTACTGTATTTTGATCCAGAAATGTTTTAGAAAATGGTTTGGTGATGTTCATCCAGTAGATTCTTGAGTTTTCTTCAGAAATTCCATCGAAGTAGCTTACAAGTAGCTTATTCGATCACTTCCATAAATTTCTTCAGATATTTTGAATTCTTCAGACAAAGGAAAACCATCGTCAATGGCCTGATTAAGTCTGAAATCTGGTTCTTATACCACGACTGATATTTCTTTGTTGAAAATATTCTAAGTATAGATTTCAGTTGTCGCATTGTTTGCGTTCAGTAGTTGCCATCAGCAGTCACACTATTTCATGTTCAGCTGTTGCATATTTTATTGTTCATCAGCTGTAAGTTTGTTCATCAGCTGTTAGTTTGTTCATCAGCTGTTGGTTCTCAGCTGTTGCATTATTTCGTTGTCAGCTGTTGCATTTGTTTATGATTCAGCTGTTGCCTTCGTATGTGTTCAGCTGTTGTCAGCTGTTGTTTAGTTCATGACCAGCTGTTGTATTATTTAGTCATCAGTTTCTTCACCAGCTGCTGTTTTGTTAATCATCAGCTGTTGTCAGCAGTTGCATTAGTTCATGTACCACTGTTACTTCGTTACCCAGAGAGTCTGTTGACAGTTAGTTACTGTTCATTTCTTCAAACAGATAGTTACTGTTCATTTCTTCAAACAGATAGTTACTGTTCATTTCTTCGACAGATAACTAAATTCCAGAATTTGATTCCTTATTCATTTCCGCTTCATTTCAAAAGATTTATTCGATTCAATAGATTAGATTTGAGAGCTTTTATTTAGAGTTCATCTTCGCAAGTTTTACAGAGAAATCCCTTGAAGTTCCAGATCATTATTAGACAAATGAAAAACCAGTAATTCTTTTTTATAGAGAAAGAAAACAGATTTTAAGAAAGAAAAGAAAGAGCAGAACGATGTTTTAGAAAATGTTTTAAGTTATGACAACAAAGAGGGTCCCCAGAGGAAGGGTGAGTACGAGGCTGACGAACCGTGTGCCCTTTCAACAGAGGAAGGATCAGGTGTATAGGTCGACGGATCTGTATATCCCTTCACCATGAGCCATAGTGCTAGAGACTGATATCAGGAGTTTGATCAAACGAATTGGACCAAAATGTTTAAAGTGTTGTCATAATTTTTGAAAATAGAAAGAAGAGCGCAAGTGTGATTTTAATCACAGCTCTAGAGTGTTTAAAAGAAAATGTTTTCAGAATTTGATTATGTTTATGCTTTCAGTTTCTATCAGATTTCTTAGATATATTATTGCGCTCATTCATTCTAAAGCGTATTCAGACTTCAGTTATTTATTCAGCTTTCAGATTCCAGTTACAGTTTCACTTCTATTGTATGATTTCGTTATTCCAGATTTTACCTGTTGAGCCTTTGGCTCACGAGTTTTCATTGAGTGCAGGTAATCAGCAGTAAGGAGCTGGAGGGAGATGATCAGAAAGAAAGGATGTGTTTGTCGTGACATCTTCCGTTGTTCTTTTCAGACTCTGTTTTGTTGTACAGAAACTTCAGTTGTAGTGTTTTTGTATCAGTTTCGCGTGTGTTATTTTTATCAGCTGAGGATTTAGTTCCGTGTTTTGTACACCCTTGCAGCTGATTTTCTTCATTGGTTATGAAAAGTGTTTAATATAATTTTGATTCTACTTCCGCTCACGTCATTGTTTCATTTGTTCCGCATTTCAGCAGCAATGAATTGTGTTTATTCGCAATTTAGTCCAGAATTTTAATAACGACTTTTATGTTTGTTAAGATTAAAATTTTTGGGTCTTCAATTCGAACCCCAAATTTCTAAATTTCTTTTGAGAAAAGTCCGGTCGTTACACAACTGATACTCATCAGTTGAAGTCAGTGGTACCAATTCAAGGGCAGAACACAGAAGGGCAGGAAACATATTAGCTGGTCCAGGACAGGACCAAGAGGATAATCAAAGCACCTGAAAGGTCAGGCTTTGAGGATATGTTGGCGTATGCTTTTGTGACTGCAACTGATCTTGACGAGGTGGAGCCATTGGATTACAGTCAAGCAGTTACCTGCAACGAGAGTTAGAAGTGGGTACAGGCCATGAAGGAGGAAATGGACTCACTGAACAGAAACAAAACATGGGATATTGTTGATAAACCCAATGGTCAAAAATTTGTGGGAAGTAAGTGGATTTTCAAGATGAAAGAAGAGGCTCAGAAACTGAAGGCATTAGATACAAGGCATGGCTTGTAGCTAAGGGTTTCACACAGGTTTAAGGAGTTGATTTCACTGAAATATTCTCGCCAGTTGTAAAACAAACTTCAATCAGGTTCATACTATCGGTGGTAGCCAAAAGGGATATGGAGCTTGACCAGATGGACGTGAAAACTACTTTTTTGCACGGAGAACTACAAGATACAATTTACATGAAACCTCCAGAAGGTCTTGATGTAGGGGGTGCAAATAAGGTCTGTCGGTTGAAGAAGTCCCTGTATGGGCTGAAACAGTCATCGAGGCAGTGGTATTTGAGGTTTGATCAGTTCATGGAAAGAATCGGTTTCAATCGGTCGAAGCATGACACATGTGTTTATTTCAAGGTTACAACTGAAGGGAAGGAAGTCTACTTCTTGCTATATGTGGATGATATGCTAATCGCAAGTAGGGACAGACTTGAAATAAACAAACTCAAGTTCGAATTGAGCAATGAATTTGAAATGAAGGACTTGGGCTGTGCGAAAAAGATTCTTGGTATACATATCACCCGGAACATGGAGAGAAAGTCACCATTTCTGTCACAAGAAAAATATATTGAGAAGTTGCTTGACAGGTTCAATATGAAATCAGCTAAGCCTGTCAGTACACCTTTGGGACAACACTTTAAGCTGTCAACCTCTCAGTCACCCAAAGACGGGGAGGTGGAGTATATGAAACGAGTTCCGTATGCAAATGCAGTTGGCCGCTTAATGTATTGCATGGTTTGTACAAGGCCTGACTTAGCCTATGCAGTTAGCATGATGATTAGGTTTATGTCAAATCCAGGCAAGAAAAATATATTGAGAAGTTGCTTGACAGGTTCAATATGAAATCAGCTAAGCCTGTCAGTACACCTTTGGGACAACACTTTAAGCTGTCAACCTCTCAGTCACCCAAAGACGGGGAGGTGGAGTATATGAAACGAGTTCCGTATGCAAATGCAGTTGGCCGCTTAATGTATTGCATGGTTTGTACAAGGCCTGACTTAGCCTATGCAGTTAGCATGTGAGTTAGGTTTATGTCAAATCCAGGGAAAGCACATTGGTCAGCATTGAAGTGGGTTCTGAGGTACTTGAATGGGGTGAGAAACATGTGACTGTTCTATGGTGGAGCTGAGGGAAGCTTAAATTCAGTCGTGGGATTTGTAGACTCTGATTATGCAGGATGTTTGGATACAAGAAAGTCACTTTCTGGCTATGTGTTCACTGCATATGGAGGAGCAATAAGTTGGAAAGCATACTTACAAAGAGTAGTTGCTTTGTCAACAACTGAAGCTGAGTTTATAGCTGCAACTGAAGCAGTCAAGGAAGGGATTTGGCTGAAGGGACTGTCAAAAGAACTGGGGATATATAAAAGACAGGTGGTGATTCGCTGTGATAGTCAAAGTGCGTTGCATCTCATGAAGAATCCAGTGTTTCATGAGAGGTCAAAACACATCGATATAAAACTTCATTTTATTCGAGAAGTAGTAGCAACGGGTACAGTTATCTTTGAGAAGATATCAACAGCTGAGAATCCAGCAGATGTCATGACTAAAAGCTTACCTGTATCTAAGTTTAAATATTGCTTGGATCTCGTAGGGTTATAAAGCCTTGAAGGGTTTGAGGCGCAGCTGATTACAAGAAGGGAGGAAAAGACAGAACCAAGGTGGAGATTGATGGAGTTGGTCCTGCTTTTGGCAGTAACAGCTGATGGGAGCTTCAGCTGGTGGTAACAGCTGATGGTGGTAACAGCTGGTGGTAGTATTAGCTGGTGGGAGTTTCAGCTGATATGGTTACGTCAGTTGAAAGTCAGTTGGAAGTCAGTTGGGAGCGGTTATCGGCAGCGGTTATCAGCAGTTGCAGGGGTCTGCTTATAAATAGGTGGAGTCGCACAGTTGACATAGAGATAATACATACAAAATTCATATCAGCTGTATACACTAACCTGTTGAGATTTCTGTGTTGTAAATCTTTAATTACTCAATAAAACTTCTTGTAGTTGGCTGTCGTGGATGTAGATATCAATTACCGAACCACGTAAATCCTTGTTGTTAATCTTCACTACTGCACAATTATTCATTCTTCTAGTTTTTTATTCAACTGAGTAATTCTGCAAACGCGCAACAATTTTGATGGTGTGAATTTATATGCTGAGTTGAAGGATGTTAATGTTTGGATAAAGGACGAGTTGAAGAATGTCCGAGGGTTCAAATGTAGACAAAGATTTAAATGGTGGTGACGATATTGACTTGAAGAATGGTTTTGAAAACCCGAATAGTGATATTTTTACTTTAGTCCCGTGGTAAAGCATAATATATATTTTATTGTGAAGAGATTGAGAATGTGATGTGATTGAAAGAGAAGAAACTATGTGACACGATGAAAAATATAAATTTATTGTTAAAATGATCAAAGATGAAATTTGTAAATTAAAATACCCAAATTTTCAGTTAAATGGTTTCTCATCTCCTCAAATAGAAGTGAAACGAAACTTATCCTTTACACTTTCTATTAGTCACCGAGAGTTCCCTTGTCTTGCTTAGAGTCTGCCACGTTTGGTCTGTAATTCTCGCAGATGGGATCGACAAAACAGCTTCCACCACACGGTTGGATAACTCGTCCAGCACATCTTCCATTAAAAGCCAAATCCCACTTTGAAACAGCTTCAACACACTTTCCAGTACACACGTTGCATGAAAGCAGATTGAAAAAAGTGCCACTACGTGTCTATAAATTCGTGCAAAGTGGTCACGCAATTATTTTCTCCTTTTTAGGATCAGCGGAAAAATAGATGGAGGGAAATGTGGCGCAAGTGGCGGAGGACATTTGCAGAACTCCGCCGCACGACCAGTGCAGGATCCCGGCGCCGTCGGTGTGCCCGGCGGCGCCTAGGAAGAAGCCCGCCATGTATGTAGAGCAGCGCGTACTTTCGCCCAAGGATGGTTACTATCAGTCGCCTGATATGGAGGTTTTCTTTGCTGTTGCGTTGAGAAGAGAAGCCGCTTCCTGTGTTTATTTCTGATGTGATATATTCAACTTTAATATATGTTGATGGACTTAGATAGTCACATTAAAATTGTAATATGCATAGTTTTTTGTTAGTATTGCAGTAGTTTTTGATATCTGAATTGATATTCTCTGCAATCTATATATGTGCAAAGTCACTTTGTAACTATATTACTGGTGTTTATTTGATCATGGTTCTGTTTTCTCAAAGGTTAGTTTATTATATATAGATGTGCGTGTTCCGTATAAATTTTCATATAAGTTTTAAATTGAAGTATATGCAAGATGATGTTGGGATTTGGGCAAAATGATTTATATAACGAACAACTTCACGGATCATAATTGATCATGATTATGTGTAACAATATTTGTATACCGAAATTATGTGAACCGGAAGATTAATAGCCAAAATTAGGCTCAACAGTCCTAAAAATTTGTCTATTTTGTATTTTGACCGATTGAAGTGCCACATCAATATTTTTTTGTCATGTTGATGTCAGTCTTGTGTTATATTATTTATAGATGCTATGTTTTAATTTTTCGTTTGGAGCGATGTTATTTGTCACCACATGATCATCACTCGTGTCAACATGCAAAACTTAACAATCCGCTTATGAAATCAAAGCCAAAATGTGTTAAACTCAGAAAACCAACTCAAGATAAAATGCTACTGGTCCCAATGGAACTTGATGCTCACACGCTATGACAACACTTTTAAATGATGTGTAACCTTTTTCAATATGGAAATTAAGGGGAACATAGAAGAATCATGACCTCTTGCTTTCTTTTTCGATCAAAAAATCACTTCATTTTCAAATATCTTTTGTGTAACTAAAAAGGATAGCCATGTCTAGCCTCACAGTCAATAAATTAGATATCATACTACTAATTTTTTTTATTAAAGCGGCTAAATTGCGCTGAAATAGTTATATATTAGTTCCACTAAAACAAATATTACAAATATAATGTCATAATCGTGAAATCCGATAAACAAGTGAAAATTATGTGAAAATTTAAATGATAAATTGCCCTAAGTAAGTACTAGGATTTTAGTAATGTAATTGATTTCTTTTCTGGGTTTTTATCCTATTTGTTTGGTTTACTGATATGAAATCGTAAAATTCTATTGCCACGAGTGTTCCAGCTAGGCAGCTAATACAACTAAAATATAATTTAACGTAATTAAAGGACCATATATATAGCTAAAAGTACACGAACTGTGAAATGAATGTCCCAACAAATATATGTTGCATCACATGTTATTGTTTTCTTGGAAGAAGAAATAGTTTTTCTTAAAAAAAAAACAATGAACGACGATTTGGCTTTAAGTTCCAGCACCGACGATTTGGCTTTAAGTACAAGTGAACGTTATTTAATCTCCTTCGTACGTGTCATAAAAATACCAAGTTAAAAATTAAAACTACATATTTTTTAGTATGCTATTAAATAAGTAACTTTTTTCTGAGAGTCACACTCTGAATTGCTCTAATAATTTGAAATTATTACATGGATGTCTGGATTGACCGTCTAAATCTGGTTTTGACACTGTAATTTAAAGTTTGTCCTTTCTTTTTTATCTTTTGTTCTAATTTTTCAAATTCTATAAGCTACAAGAAAACAGGCTTTGGAAACACAAAAACAGTCTCCTAAGCCCATTTTCCATTTCTAAAGAACATTTGAGACGGAATCAAAAATCCGTTTTTTAAAGGTCTATCCCTAATTTTGAGATGTATTTTTCCATTTCTAATTTTGGAGAAGAATTATAACTCCAGAACTCAAGTAGGTTATATTCTTCCCAAACAGACCTTAGAACTCCAGAGTTCGAGCATGTCGTATCCTACCCGAACAGACCTCAGAATTCCAGAGCTCTAACAGGTCATACCCTGTCCAAACAGACCTTAGAAACCTCTCGAGAAGGTCATACTTTGCCCGAACAGACTTTAGAACACTCGAGCATGCTTTAATATCCTCGAGGCAACTCATCAAACTAGTGTCCCAACGCGGTAACTACTCTAAAAGTGGACATTGTAAATTGATCATATCTCGAGGAGTCATGGTGAAAATCACGCTTTGACAATTGGTCAAGTCAAGCATGGTACTAGACAATATGTTACAACCACTGTCAGGCCTCGTGATCACAACAGATAAACACATGCGGAAGCTAACAAAAAGTGAGTAAAATTTTCGCTTTTAGGCCCGACGGTTTAAACATATAATTTAAAATACAACAATACTTAAAATAAGTTTCCCAATTCGTAAAACAACCAACAATAAGCATACATAATTCCAAACATGTATCAGACTCCCCTACGAGTACAACAACAAAGCACAGGGCATCTCCCTGGCTAACCGATACATATATATATAAGTATGCTATATGCAACTGGGACACGCTAGCCACCTCCTGGGGCACCACCAGCTGGGTTAAACCCACGACCAGCTGTAGAACCTGGGTTTCCTGAAAACAAAGCAACAAAGAAACAACCAAGCCCCGGAGGGACATGGGGTTAAACCCCAGTACGGAGAGCAAACATAAAACAGCAAATAACAGCAAGAATAAAATGCAGATGCTATGCATGAGAAGGGAAACAACAGTTCAACGGGATCAGCCAGAATAGTGGCCACAGGGTGTGTTCCCAGTGTGGTAGTTAGCCACTCGCCAGGACACAACACTCGAGTACCAGATGCAATAAACAACTCCCTTGCTGTTGCTCAACCTATGAACTGTGGTAGTTAGCCACTCGGCGCATAGGGGCTAATTCAACCCAGCAGGGGAATGAGAGTGCGGTATCGCCGCCCGCCCTCGCATCCTGGTAAGAAAACATAGCAACAAAGACGGCAACAATGGCTGAAAAGGGAGGCAAATGCGTGTATGCTCATGCTGGAAGATGTGAACATATCAACAATATGCACAATAATAACAAAACCAGTAGCATACACCATATAACACACGGCAAACCCAAAACATAGCCTCAGCAGGCAACAACACAGGGCAGCCAACAGATAGCCATCTCGCAAATATCCAAGCCATCACCATGCTGGAATTTATAAGCTCAAATCCGTACCTTGACTTGCTGAATTACAATTACCACTGAAAGAGATCCCGAAGACTCTAATAAAACCCTGCTAAACACACAGCGCACACAATAAATCCTACGGGATAGTACACAGAACACTGCTGGGAGTTACCACTCACACCAGTCACGAATTCATCAGCATAACTCAACAAAAAGCTTAAACCATGGCTAGAAACAAGTTCTCACCCAAAACCAGAACGTAGCTCTAACCGGTCGACACGATACTTCGAAAGGCAGTAACTTCGCGTTCTTCCACTAGCCAACGACAGCTCCTACAATTGGTACGAAACGAAAGAGCTTCTCGAGAGGAGTCCAACGCTACCTCGCACGAGCAAAACACCCACCGGAGACGGCGAGAATCACCGGATAAAATCAACGGTGAACAGTGCTAGGGTTCGAAACGAAGAACGAAAGTGGAAAAATATTCTAAGTGTGGGATTTTTGTATCTCAACTCAAAGACCAAGTCTTTTAAATATATAAATCCCGCCTCTGCTGAAATCTTCAAAACAACCCACC
>KQ989606.1:169102-180155 GCA_001598015.1 Dorcoceras hygrometricum | reverse complement strand
CGACTTACCACTAGGCCAAAAGTTATAGCTGTTAGCCAAGGTACAACTTTATTTCCTTATAATGTGGCAGTGCAGAGTGCACGTATTCTGTGCGTTAGGGTTGGACTGTTAGGTCCATGAGTCCGAGGAGGTGCACGTCTAACTGCTGATATTGTCTCATTTCTCTTAGAGATCAGTATTATCCCTTACCCTATCATCGGTCCTATCTCCAGTAGAGATAGTATTACTCGTTAAGATCTGGTATCACTTTTACAGTCCACATGGCCAAACCAGATCAAGCGGCGCAAGGTCGATAGCTTGACGTATGAGAGCTTCTCAGGAGGTCACTCATCCTCATACTTCTCTTACTCATGCACGCTTAACTCAACTATCGAGATATGTCCTCTAATTTTTTTTGGTAGATAAAGTATTAAAGACATACCTATTATGAAAAGATCTACTTTTATGTACGCCTCTGTCATATCCAGTACGATTCATTCGACTTTTAAAGGTGTTGGATTGATTTTCTTGTTTTTTTTAAATTTAAAATCCAATATTTCTACTTTCTCCACAAACCAAATCAAGTGTTTTATGATCATAAAAATGCTGGGATACCAGGGAAATTAATATGAATTTGAGGTAACATTTCAGGGGAATATCACAAGAATATAACTAACAAATTAAATAATATGGACATCAATATTTATAATAGTTATCCAAAAGTTGGGTTACGTCCACTCAAAACATTCAAGGAGATCACTTCTTAATTAGTAACAAGACAAGAGCATTGATAATACAAACCCACTAGTCTCTCAATAATCATATTCCTTCAAAGGATAACACTTCTTAAGAAATTAAAATCTCGCTAAATCCTCTAAATCATTTCTATAATTTTATATTTATATAAGAGATGATTTATATTTTTGGTGTGATTTTAAATGAAAAATGGAGGGATACGAGCATAGTACAATCTTTAAATGCTCATTAAATGCAACAGGACGGATTCAACGATTGAGTCTACCAGATATATTTATTACCGTTTGAATTTGAATAGTATAAAATCATGAGAAACAATAAGAACAAAAAGGGGTTTGTGATAGTGTGTGCAAGTTAGAAAGAGCAAGTTCGACAGAAATAGAGAAAAAATCAGAAGATAGAACTGCGAACTATTCCTCAAGCTCTTCATTTTCTTCATATTACAGAAGCTTACTTCATTGCTTCTAGTTACAATCTTCTGTAAAGTATTTCACTTGCGTACCGATTACTATATGCTTGTATTTGAACAGTTCAGATTACCAAAAATTATCTATTATTGCTTGTTGGTTATGTTTGAACAAAATTTTGTGTTAATAAAAAAGGGAGAGATTATTGGATCTGAAAACAGATCTGACATGATTTTGATGAACACAAAACTTGCTGTGTTGCATACTGATGTATTTACTTGAGCATGCAGGCCAGATCGAAAGATCAGCTAGGAGCTTAGCGAAACAGATCGGATGACGAAGAAGCTCGGAGGTCTAAGATGGAATAGAAGGGGACGCCCAAATTGATCCAATAGACGATATCAAAGCTGACCCAGCTCGGAGAAAGAGTAGCTCAGAGGTCTAAGCTGGAACAGCTGAGAACGCCCAAGCTGGAACAGCACAGAACAGACCATCATGGAACAGCTCAGAGCAAATAATGAAGAAACGGAATAGCTCAGAGCAAGATAATTAAGAAATGAAATAGCTCAGAGCAGAACAATGAAAAAACGAAACAACTCAGAGCATAACAATGAAGAAACGAAAAAACTTGGAGCAGAAGAAAGAAGAATGAAGCAGATTAGAGCAAGAACAGCTTAGAGGAAGCTTCGTAGTGGATCAGCTGAGAAGAAGAAGAAGAAGAAGCAAGATTTAAGAGCTGAAAAAAGAAGAACAGAGCAGATAAATTAGATGAGAAGTGAGCAGCTCAGAACAGCTCAGAAGGAAAGTAGCTCAAATAATCAAGAACAGTATAGTTCTGTAACGCCCCAAAAATCCATAAGACCACATTTATGCATTTTATTAATTTCATGGGTCAAAATGGCAATTTTAAATGTGCATTTTCTGATTTCATTGATTTCAGAAAAATAAGATGCGTCGCGGCTGGTTCCAGCAGATGACTCCAAGAGCGATACATGAGCAGGTTTAAATCGATTGAAAATATCTTTAAGGAGGACAAATGATTTCTTTTGAAAAGGGTTTGGTGTTTTACAAATTTAAAATGAGATGAAAGGATTTTACTAAAATTTCATAACTTGGTTGAAGTGTGTCATGCTTTTAAATCGATTGAAAATATCTTTAAGGAGGACAAATGATTTCTTTTGAAAAAGGTTTGGTGTTTTACAAATTTAGATGATATGAAGGGAATTTTACTAAAATTTCATAACTTGGTTGAAGTGTGTCATGCTTTGAAAACATAGCACCTTGCAGCCTCCTCGTCAAGTTGGCCGGAACAAATTCCGGCGAAGGAGGCGGCGGCGGCGGCGGCGGCGTGAGGAGAGGAAGGGAGGCGGCGCCTTTTGCTAGGGTTAGGGTTGAGTTGTAATCAAGTTATGATCAAGTGTTATGATTTGAAGCCCTTAAGTCTATTGGCCGGAACGAATTCCGGCGAAGCGAGGCGGCGGCGCAAGGCGGCGGCGGCGGCTTTTGAGGAGAGGAAGGTGGCGGCCACTTAGAGCTAGGGTTGAGTTGTAATCAAGTTATGATCAAGTGTTATGATTTGAAGCCCTTAAGTCTAATTAAATAGACTTGTGATAGAATTGGACCGGCCCAACGGGCCCGGGTCCAACGGATGAACATTCGGTTCATCCCTATCACCGCGACTTCATTATAACTCCGATCGCCGATCAGATCAGACCGATCGACTCAGTTTCCAAAACTGAATATTATGATCTGAAAAACCATTTTTCAGAACCCCAGTGCAAAATGACCGTTTTGCCCCTCAACAGCGAGAAATCACGATTTGACCCCTGTTGACTTTTAGGAAGTCGCACTCCCCAAAATCCTCTTCCCATGCTCAACACATTGAGCTCAGTATCCGTGCGGGAATCTTGAATCCAGTACTTGTGTGACCCTCAATGGTTCAGGGATACAGCTAGCCGTGGGCCCACAACCATTACGGCTCCGGAATCACAATTCCGGACTTGCCCATCGGATCATGGTAAGAGCGTCTAGCAACATCACCCCATGATCACCTAGGTATCACTGATAGTGCCTGCAAGAACCAGTTGGTCGTGGTTAGCGTACAGTACGGTCCTTTCAATCCATATATCCCGATCAGATCAACGACCATTGGTAAATCGAGAGTCGCTATAGATACGATAGCTATGCATACATCTTGGAGATAGAATAGTGACATCGTGAGTGTAACTAGATAAACACATTTACCTAAAACACTTCTAGTACTCTGGCCAGAGATTTATACACTATCGTCTCCTCAGATAACATAGGATATCCACGCATGTCTGCGAGCGGTGAATCCTCGACAACGATGTGCATCGGGGTCACACCCAATCCCGCCGCCTAATGACCCCAAGTGAGTCGGCAAATGAGTCAAAGTGAGACGCCTATCATGTAGAGTCTCAATGACGTTTCGAGTCGTGAGGACTAATCAGTACAACCAAGACCTCGGACTTATCCACTCGACAAATGGTAACCACTTGGAAAGTTCGAACGAGGGTAGTTCGATAGATCACCAGGTCACTATCTATCTGCATGCTCAGAACATCACAATGTTCCCTACCAATGAAACATTGTACTTCGCATCGCAGATACTAGTCTCGAGCTCGGGCGGCCTTATCCACATTTTGACGGCCCAATCGACTAGGAACTTGTTCAGAATACACAGTGACTATTAGATGTGTTTCATGATAGCCGTCATACCCACTATCACATCTAACATACACTGTAGTGCATTCTAGGTCTTTACTCAACGCAATTGTTAATCATTATACAACACAATGAAAGTAAAGAATGCCATATAAATAAATGCGAATATCATATATAAAGATTGTCATACACAAGAGTCTATAAACCCACACGCCACAAGTTGGCTAGTTGGGCATCTACTCTAACAATCTCCCACTTGCCCTAAAGCCAACTACTCATCAGACGCATTCCCATTGTTTCGCGATGTTTCTCAAACAACGGTCCTGGCAAGGGCTTCGTAAGTGGATCAGCAACGTTGTCCGCAGAGGCGACTCTCTCAACTGCTATGCCACCTCTAGCCACAATATCCCGGATTATGTGGTATTTCCTCAGTATGTGTTTGGATCTTTGGTGAGACCTAGGCTCCTTTGCTTGCGCAACGGCACCCGTGTTGTCGCTGTACACCGGGACTGGACCAACTCCATTAGGAATGACGCCCAACTCTTGGACGAAATTCCTTATCCAAACGGCCTCCTTAGCAGCAGCTGATGCTGCGATGTACTCAGCCTCAGTGGTTGAATCCGCGATGGTGTCTTGCTTGGAACTCTTCCAAGAGACAGCACCACCATTGAGCATGAATACAAATCCAGAGGTTGACTTCGAATCATCCACGTCACACTGGAAGCTAGAATCAGTGTAGCCTTCCAGTTTCAGTTCACCACCCCCATAGACCATGAACATATTCTTAGTCCTTCGCAAGTACTTAAGAATATCTTTCACAGCCTTCCAATGCATTTGGCCAGGGTTGGCCTGGTAGCGGCTCGTGACACTCAGAGCATATGCGACATCCGGTCTAGTCGAGATCATGCCATACATAATACTACCTATTGCCGAGGCATATGGCACACGTGTCATACTCTCTATCTCCTCATCAGTCTTCGGACACATAGACAGATAGAGTGACCCCGTGGCACATAGGTAGGTGTCCTCTCTTGGACTCTTCCATAGAGAACCTCTTAAGTATGGTATCGATGTAGGTAGCTTGGGTGAGTCCGAGCATCCGTTTTGATCTATCCCGATAGATCTGTATTCCAAGAATATAGGATTCTTCACCCATGTCCTTCATCGAAAATCTACTAGACAACCAGACTTTAGTTGATTGCAGCATTCCTACATCATTCCCAATGAGTAGAATGTCATCAACATAGAGTACAAGGAATGTCACAGCGCTTTTAACTACCTTCTTATACACACATGGCTCCTCGGAATTCTTGATGAAACCAAATTCCTTAATTGTTTCATCGAATCTCAGGTTCCAACTTCACGATGCTTGTTTGAGACCGTAGATCGATCTCTGGAGCTTGCATACCTTATGCTCGCTTCCAACAGATGTGAAACCCTCAGGCTGCGTCATATAGATCTCTTCCTTAATGTTTCCATTAAGGAACGCAGTTTTCACATCCATTTGCCATATCTCATAGTCGTACCATGCGGCTATGGTGTTTCATCGAATCTCAGGTTCCAACTTCACGATGCTTGTTTGAGACCGTAGATCGATCTCTGGAGCTTGCATACCTTATGCTCGCTTCCAACAGATGTGAAACCCTCAGGCTGCGTCATATAGATCTCTTCCTTAATGTTTCCATTAAGGAACGCAGTTTTCACATCCATTTGCCATATCTCATAGTCGTACCATGCGGCTATGGCTAACAAGATTCTAATTGACTTGAACATTGCGAATGGCGAGAAGGTTTCATCATAGTCAACACCTTGGCTTTGAGTGTAACCTTTCGCGACCAGTCGTGCCTTGTAGGTCATTACCTTACCATCAGGCCCAAGTTTCCTATTGTATACCCATTTTCACCCAATAGGAACAATTCCTTCGGGAGGGTCAACAAGAGTCCAAACTTTGTTAGCATGGATTGAGTCAAACTCATACTGCATTGCTTCAAGCCACAAATTAGAATCAGCATCGGAAATTGCCTCCTTGAAAGTTCTTGGATTAGATCCAACAAATTTATCACCTTGATCATCTTCAAGGAGAAAACCATATCTCTCAGGAGCCCTAGGGAACCTTTCGGATCTCCTAGGTGCGACCATTTCTGGTGCTGGCTCTAGAGGTGCAGGAGATTCACTTGGTACTTCGATTGGATCTCGAATCTCTTCAAGTTCTACTATTTTGCCCTTTCTATCAAGTAGAAATTCCCTTTCCATAAAGGTAGCATTCCTAGAAACAAATACTTTTGTCTCGCTGGGATAGTAGAAATAGTATCCAAAGGAATTCTTTGGATACCCAATGAAGTAACATAAGATGGATCTAGTATCCAGCTTATCTCCCACTGTCTCCTTCACGGTACTTCGATTGGATCTCGAATCTCTTCAAGTTCTACTATTTTGCCCTTTCTATCAAGTAGAAATTCCCTTTCCATAAAGGTGGCATTTCTAGAAACAAACACTTTTGTTTCGCTGGGATAGTAGAAGTAGTATCCAATGGAATTCTTTGGATACCCAATGAAGTAGCATAAGATGGATCTCGTATCCAGCTTATCTCTCACTGTCTGCTTCACGTAAGCAGGGCATCCCCAAATCCTCATGTATGAGTACTTGGGTGGTTTGCCCATCTATATCTCATATGGAGTCTTATCCACTGCCTTTGTGTGGACATTGTTCAACAACATTACCGCCGTTTCGAGTGCATATCCCCAAAACGAGGTAGGAAGTTCAGTGAAGCTCATCATGGATCGAACCATGTCCAACAAGGTCCGATTACGATGTTCCGCTACAACATTGAGCTGTGGTGTGGCCGGAGGGGTCCACTGTGCGAGAATCCCATTCTCTTTCAGATATTCTTGAAATTCAGCACTCAAGTATTCGCCACCTCGATCGGATCGAAGTGCTTTAATACTTTTGCCTAGTTGATTTTCTACTTCAGCATTGAATTCTTTGAACCTTTCAAAGGATTCAGACTTGTGCTTCATTAAGTACAAGTACCCATACCTAGAGTAATCGTCGGTAAAGGTGATAAAGTATGTGTGACCATATTTAGTACCAATACTAAATGGACCGCACACATTAGTATGGACCAAATCCAATGGGCCTTGAGCACGCTCACCCTTGCCCTTGAAGGGTTGCTTAGTCATTTTTCCCTTAAGGCAAGATTCACAAGTCGGTAGGGAGTTAATGTCTGACAGATCAAACATGTCACTCCTAACTAACTTGTTCATCCTACTTAGAGAAACATGACCTAGCCTAGCGTGCCAAAGTTGTGCTGGGTTCAAGTTATCGTGTTTCCGTTTAATCGTTGTTGTATGTGCTTCGACATCGCGAGTTGGAACGTCTTTTAATTTTAAGGTGTATAAATCGTTTTCGTGTTCCCCAATTCCAATTAAACATTCATTCTTGTAAAAATTGCAAATCGAATTAGCAAACATACAAGAATATCCATCAATATCAAGCATAGAAACAGAAATAATGTTCTTTATTAATTCGGGAACAAATAAAACGTTTCTAAATGACAACTTAAAATCAGAAGACAGAAATAAATAAACATCTCCTATAGCTACTGCAGCAACTCTTGCTCCATTTCCAAGCCTCAAGTGGGTCTCACCCTCTCTAAGACGTCGGCTTCTTGTCATCACCTGCAAATCATTGCAGATATGAGATCCACATCCGGTATCAAGTACCCAAGAAGTCAAATTAAGAGACATATTTATTTCAATATAGAACATACCTTTCGCAGTTCGCAACTGCTCGAGGTACTCCTTGCAGTTCCTCCTCCAATGCCCAGCCTTGTGGCAGTGGTGGCAAACATCCTCAGACTTGTTTGGCTTGGAAGCCTTTGCCTTTGGCTTCTTGGCGGACTTTTTCTCCTTCGCAGGAGCAGAACGCTTCTTGCTCTTGCGTCTGGGCCCCTTCTTCGCAGAGGAAGAAGAGCCCAGAAGGAGGACGGGTTTGTCCTTCTTTATGGTCCCTTCAAACACTACAAGCATGTTAACCACCTCTTCAAGGGTGGCTGCCAGCTTGTTCATGTTGAAGTTGACCACAAAGGGGTCAAATGCAGCAGGCAGTGAGAGGAGAAGTACATCCACCGACAGCTCGTGTGGAAGTGCGATATCATGGCCCGACAGCTTTTCAACGAGTCCAATCATACGAACCCCATGCTCGTGGACCGAAGTCCCATCGCGCATGCGGCTCGTCATAAGCTCCTTGACAGCCGTGAACCTCTCATGTCGAGAGTTCTCCCCGTACAGTTCTTTGAAATGAAAAAGTATGTCAGCAGCATACTCTGTCTTCTCAAAGCGCCGTTGAATTTCATTGGACATTGACGCCATCACATAGCATCGAGCTTTAACCTCGTCGTCCCACCATTGTTTAAGCGTTACCAGCTCCTCAGGGCTGATATCGGCAGGGGCTTCCTTCGGAGGACTCTTCTCTATCGCATAAAGAAGTTTCTCCGAAGCCAATACAAGATTGAGGTTGTGGAGCCAGTCTTGGTAGTTCAGACCGGTGAACCTATTGTTATCCAGTATAGCAGCGAGCGGGTTTTTCATCGAAACCATTTTATAATGCAGTAATACTAAAAAGGAAAGCAGACATACATCACTAACTATATATAAAATAATCGCTAAGACATAAAACAAGGTCGTTAAGTTTTATGAATTACCCTCCCACTATTTTAACGATTTCACCACCCTCTAATGAAATCGAGAAAGCAAGTTTCTTTAGTGGGTACACGGAGCCCAATCAAGCGATCATGGACCAGAATAATATCATCCATCCATGACCCCCAAAAGGTAGTTTCCGATTGCAACCGATGCAACCTCCATGTATTCACCTCACGTCCAGTAAGGGCCCAATAATATGACGCCGTTTACTATCACGTGTCAAGATGACCCATCAATGTTGAGTCGTGGAGGACGGTCCCCTTAAAGTCCCCAATAATATGAGCCAACGTTAAAGGGAGTTCCAGCCGACTCACAACAATTGTCAATGGCGTGGACAGCTTTCCGGCATACATGACCCCCTCAATAATATGAGCAGGGCCATGTATATGGGTAGCATCGACGTACACCCATTGTTGATGGAAGGTAGGGATAATTTAAACAATTTTAAATACCCTTTAGTTTATCGAATAAACATTTATCTTGATATAAGTTTTAAATCATATTTAAAACAAGGGATTTTATTTTTGAAAAATTTGGTCTCATGCAGATATTTTAAATCAAATTTAAAACATGCAACATACGGATTCAACTAAGCAGGGCCATGTATATGGGTAGCATCGACGTACACCCATTGTTGATGGAAGGTAGGGATAATTTAAACAAATTTAAATTCCCTTTAGTTTATCGAATAAACATTTATCTTGATATTAGTTTTAAATCATATTTAAAACGAGGGATTTTATTTTTGAAAATTTGGTCTCATGCAAATATTTTAAATCAAATTTAAAACATGCGACGAAATTCACGCGCGCCGCAAGGCCACGCACGGCCGCAACAAGCGCAGCGCTCCTCTCGACATCGCGCGCCAAGGGTGGCGCACAGCAGGCCGGCCACCGTGCTTTGGATTTCGCGGCCAGCGCGCGCGCATGGCAGCCTCCTCGCGCGACCAGCGGCCGACAACCAGCATCCAGCGGCGCAACAGCTTGCACGGAGTGGCGCTACGAGCGGCGCAGCATCGCGCGACCAGCGCGGACGTGAGCGCGACCATCGCGCGGAGCAGCGCTCCAAATCTCCGGCCGAGACGCGCGACAGGCGCGCATATAATCACGCGGCCATGCGCAGCAAGTGCGCAGGCCATCGCGCGTGAAGGTGCGCGCTTAGCGTCGGGCGGTTGCCGCCGCCCACGGCGGCGGCCGTTGGCTGCTCCAAAAAATTTTCTTTTGTTGATGCGATCTGAAATTCAATATTAGATACAATATGGCACTATTGTATTGATTAGATCCGAACCTTGGCTCTGATACCACTGTTGGGGAACCACGGCGGATCTGGATCACGCCTCCCGGCGAGGCAGCGGAAGAACAAATATTTGGCCGGGAGACGATCAATACAATATATTCAAACAATCATGCTATGACCATTCATAGGGTGTTTTAGTTGATTACCTTGCTGGCAACTCGTGCCTGGCTCCGACCAGTTTCGCATGGAAACCGGCACTTCACGGTAGGCGGCGGTAGATTACGTCAATCAGTTCCACGACCGGAAGGGAGACTCCTTCGTCAGCCTGCACTAGAAGGCTTGACGAGATCAGCATGGACAGATTCTCCTCGTCAAGTTGGCCGGAACAAATTCCGGCAAAGGAGGCGGCGGCGGCGGCGGCGACAAGCGGTGGCGGCGGCGGCGTGAGGAGAGGAAGGGAGGTGGCGCCTTTTGCTAGGGTTAGGGTTGAGTTGTTATCAAGTTATGATCAAGTGTTATGATTTGAAGCCCTTAAGTCTAATTAAATAGACTTGTGATAGAATTGGACCGGCCCAACGGGCCCGGGTCCAACGGATGAACATTCGGTTCATCCCTATCACCGCGACTTCATTATAACTCCGATCGCTGATCAGATCGGACCGATCGACTCAGTTTGCAAAACTGAATATTGTGATCTGAAAAACCATTTTTCAGAACCCCAGTGCAAAATGACCGTTTTGCCCCTCAACAGCGGGAAATCACGATTTGACCCCTGTTGACTTTTAGGAAGTCGCACTCCCCAAAATCCTCTTCCCATGCTCAACACATTGAGCTCAGTATCCGTGCGGGAATCTCAAATCCAGTACTTGTGTGACCCTCAATGGTTCAGGGATACAGCTAGCCGTGGGCCCACAACCATTGCGGCTCCGGAATCACAATTTCGGACTTGCCCATCGGATCATGGTAAGAGCGTCTAGCAACATCGCCCCATGATCCCCTAGGTATCACTGATAGTGCCTGCAAGAACCAGTTGGTCGTGGTTAGCGTACAGTACGGTCCTTTCAATCCATATATCCCGATCAGATCAACGATCATTGGTAAATCGAGAGTCGCTATAGATCCGATAGCTATTCATACATCTTGGAGATCGAATAGTGACATCGCGAGTGTAACTAGGTAAACACATTTACCTAAAACACTTCTAGTACTCTGGCCAGAGATTTATACACTATCGTCTCCTCAGATAACATAGGATATCCACGCATGTCTGCGAGCGGTGAATCCTCT
>KQ989606.1:157437-168782 GCA_001598015.1 Dorcoceras hygrometricum | reverse complement strand
CGATAGATCACCAGGTCACTATCTATCTGCATGCTCAGAACATCACAATGTTCCCTACCAATGAAACATGGTACTTCGCATCGCAGATACTAGTCTCGAGCTCGGGCGGCCTTATCCTCATTTTGACGGCCCAATCGACTAGGAACTTGTTCAGAATACACAGTGACTATTAGATGTGTTTCATGATAGCCGTCATACCCACTATCACATCTAACATACACTGTAGTGTATTTCAACGCAATTGTTAATCATTATACAACACAATGAAAGTAAAGAATGCCATATAAATAAATGCGAATATCATATATAAAGATTGTCATACACAAGAGTCTATAAACCCACACGCCACAAGTTGGCTAGTTGGGCATCTACTCTAACACCAAGTGTTTTCCAGAAAATATGGATACTGAGGATTCGAGTTTGATTCAAGTATGTTTATGAATGTTCCTCCGTTCAGTGGTTTGTAATATCAGAATTGGACACTATGTAATCGGATGTTGTTAATCGAATCAGTATAAAGTCTGGTTTGATAGATAACATCTGGTAGAATAGCTGTCGTTTTGATGTTGCAACACCAGGTTTAAAGTCAGCTTTTGGTTTTCAGAATTTCTTATATCAGCTGTTGGTTTTATTGTTCATCAGCTGTTGCATCAGTTTTTGTAAACAGCTGTTGTATTGTTGAGTCATCAGCTGTTAGTTTGTTCATCAGCTGTTGCACTATATTGATGTATCCAGCAGTTGCACTGTTCATTTTCAGTTGTTGCATTGTTTCGTAATCAGCTGTTGCATTTGTTCATAACCAGCTGTTTCTTTAATTTGTATTCAGTCGTTGGTTTGTTCAATACCTGAAAGCCTTTGTATAAGTAGTGTTGACATCTGAGTTGACAACTTAGTTGCGTTGACATCTGTTTGACCAGAACCAATTCGTTAACAGCTGAGTGACCAATTCTATTTCATAGTTACAGCTGTTCACTATTCAAACAGTATCCCAAGCCACGTCTGTTTCAAGTATTCACAAATATTCTTGCAGCTGTTTTACGATAAACGTGAATAATGAAGATATGTTTTATTTCAAAGTACTATTCCATTTTGTTACGACTGATTTCATTTCAGCGATGAGTTTCAGCAGACGAATTCGATACTCAGTAAAGTTATAAAATGGGAAGCGAGAGTTTTAAATGATGGAACCCGATGATTTTTAAGAAGATTTCAAACAAAGAAAGGATGTTAAAGGAACAAAAGTTATTTTAAGGTTTATGACATATATAACAGACGGTCACAAGGAGAAGGGTGAGTAGTCGTCCAGATGTGGGCTGACCTTTCATATGAGCTATATGCTAAAACTGATATCGGAAGTCATTTTGATCAAAGTGCAACACGGACCTAAGGAGAGCTTCTAAGCCATAAATCTAAAGAAAATGATATTGATGATGAGATCTGGGCTATTATCCCTTGTCTCCAAGTTTATGAAAAAAAGAAATGTTTATGAAACGTTTATGTATTGATGATTCCTTTAACTCAAGTTATGTATGTTTAGATGTCTGCCTGCGTAAAATGAATTCGTATTACTCAGATTTTACTTGTTGAGCCCCTAGGCTCATTAGCTTTTAAAATGGTGCAGGTATGACAGCTGAGGAGCGAACAGGAGGTGAAAACTGATGGCAGCTGCTGGGTGTTGTGTTTATCAATGGCCAGTGTTTTCCGTGTCATAGCTGATGTTGTATTGTATGTTAGGCATCTGTATTAGATTAATTACAACAGTTGTATATTCAAACAGAATTTCAGATGTTGTAACTCGCAATTGCAATATATATAATAGAATCTGTTTTTCCGCAAAAATGTTTGTCAGTAGTTGGAGCGCAAGTGTATACGTGTCTGTCAGCTTCTGGTTGAGTTCGTGTTTCATTCTTGTAAGTTATAAGAAATACAGCTTATAACAAATTGTCTTTCAGCTCTTTTTTTTTATTTGAAAATTTTTATTTACCCGAATTCATGATTCCCGTGGGTTCGGGTGTCACAACATGGTATCAGAGCAACGTTCCTGAGATAAACACACGCACCATCAGCTGAATCAGAGTTCATCGTCTGTTCCTCTAAGTTGTGAGTTTATTTTCAGAACATTGTCTTTAAACTATTTAGCATGTTTTGATATATATATGTGGTGGATTATGGGCTATAGAATATAAAATGTCAGGAAGAGGAAGAGGTAGAAGGAATATTCCCCTAGAAGAAACCAATACTGACAATAATGCTAATATTACTCAATTGTTAAGACTGCTGGTAGAGCAAAACAATAGAGGTAATGGCCAATCTTCCAGCAGCAGAGGACCAAGTAATGATGATCCTCAAGAAAAGTTCAGACGACAGAAGCCAAAAGAATTCAGTGGTACAACTGATCCACTAGTGGCAGAAAGTTGGATCAAATCAATGGAGGTTATCTTTGAATACCTAGAGATGTCTGATTTAGATAGGCCAAGGTGCACTATCTATATGTTGAGAGAGGATGCGATGATTTGGTGGGAAGGAGTTAAATTGTCTGTAGATTTGATAAATCTCACTTGGGCATATTTCAAACAAGTATTCTTTGAGAAATACTTCACGGCTGGTAAGAGGTCTGAATTGAAGAGGGAGTTTTTGACCCTTAAACAGGGGGGTCTAACCATACAGGAATATGTGCGGAAGTTTGAAAGAGGGTGTTATTTTGTGCCTTTGATAGGAAATGACCCAGAGGAGAAGCTGAGTCATTTCTTGGAGGGATTGAAGCCTATGTTCAAAATGAATGTTAGGCTATCTGTGCCAAGGACCTATCGAGAAGCAATGGATAGAGCCCTGCAAATTGAAAGGGATTGGAAAGATGTTGATGAGGAAAGGCAACAGAAAAGACAAGCCTTTTAGCAGAAGGACCAGAGGCCGTTCAAGAAACAAAACAAGAACCAGCAAAGGCCTCAGGAGCAGAAGCCTTTACCGATTCAACTTATTAGCTCTGTTCCTGCTGGTAATAATAGGCCATAATGTCCTAAGTGTCACAAGAATCATCCTGGACAATGCAGACTTGGACAACATGTCTGCTATAAATGTGGAATGCCGGGACACATTTTGAAATATTGTCCAAAATCAAAGCAATTGGTGACCAGCAGAGCCTTTGTAATGACAACTGATCAAGCCAATACAGACTCGACAATAGTTACGGGTGAGATTATGATTGTTGAATTACCTTCCATTGCTTTAATAGATTCAGGAGCCACTCATTCATTTATAGCTGCTGAATTTGCTAAGAAATTGCCCATCAAGCCTGACCAGGTAGCTGTAGGTTTCTGTGTATCAGTACCGTCAGGAGAAGAATTGATATCGCACGATGTATTTAAGAGTTTAGAGCTTAAACTTCAAGGGCATCAAATAACTGCTGATTTAATCATATTGCCAATGCCTGAATTTGATATGATTTTGGGAATGGATTGGTTAACCAAGTATGGGGTAGTAATTGATTTTAAGCTACGAAAAGTATCGGTTAATCCACCCAGAGGAGATTCCTTTAAGTTTGAAGCCAAACATATTTGTAAGATTTCTCGCATAATATCATCTCTTAAGGCTCAACGTTGTTTGAGGAAAGGAGGAGTATGATTTCTGGTTAGTTTATCATCTTTAACCGTAACCAGTAGACCCCAGTTGTCAGATGTAGAAGTGGTAAGTGAGTTCCCCAAGGTTTTTCCAGAAGATATCCAGGGACTACCACCTGACAGAGAGCTGGAATTTTCCATTGATCTAATTCTAGGAGCTGCTCGAGTTTCTAGACCACCTTACCGTTTAGCTCCATCAGAAATGAAGGAATTAAAAGAACAGTTACAAGATCTATTGGAAAAGGGATTTATCAGACCAAGTACTTCCCCTTGGGGAGCCTCTATTTTATTTGTTAAGAAAAAGGATGGAAGTATGAGGCTATGTATATATTACCGAGAGCTGAACAAGTTAACGATTAAGAATAAGTATCCATTACCTAGGATAGAAGATCTGTTTGACCAGCTGAAAGGGTCTATAGTCTTTTCCAATATCGACTTGAGGTCTGGATACCACCAACTGAAAATTAAAGCAGCAGATGTTTATAAAACAGCCTTTAGAACTAGGTATGTCCACTATGAATTCTTAGTTATGCCATTTGCACTTACAAATGCTCCATAAGCTTTCATGGATTTAATGAATAGAGTCTTTCAACCATTTCTGGACCAGTTCGTAGTGGTATTTATTGATGATAACTTAGTATATTCTAAGACCAGATGCGAGCATGTCCAACATTTGAGAACAGTTCTCCAGATTTTGAAAGATAAACAGTTGTTTGCTAAATTTAGCAAATGCGAATTCTGGTTGGAGAAAGTAGTGTTCTTAGGCCATATTATTTCTAAGGATGGGATTGAGGTCGACCCAGCTAAGGTAGAAGCTGTTCGCGACTGGCCAATACCAAAGACTGTTGCAGAGATAAGGAGTTTCTTGGGTTTAGCCGGATATTATAGACGATTCATCCAAGATTCTCTAAGATAGCTGTTCCTTTGACTACGTTAACAAGGAAGCAAGTGAAGTATAATTGGACAGCTGAATGTCAAAACAGTTTTGACAAGCTGAAGCAAGCGCTGATAGAAGCACCAGTGTTAACCATGCCATCTGATGAAGGAAAATTTGTAATTTATACAGACGCATCCAAAATGGGTTTAGGAGCTGTTTTGATGCAGGAGCATAAAGTAATTTCATACGCATCCAGATAGCTGAAGGATCACGAGAGGAATTACCCAACGCATGATTTGGAACTGACAGCTGTTGTCTTTGCCCTTAAGATATGGAGACATTATCTCTATGGGGTGAAGTGTGAAATATTTACAGATCACAAGAGTTTGAAATACTTCTTTACCCAGAAAGAATTGAATATGAGGCAGAGGCGATGGTTGGAGCTGGTTAAAGACTACGACTGTACGATCAGCTATCACCCAGGAAAAGCAAATGTGGTAGCTGATGCTTTAAGCAGGAAATCTGTTGGATTAGCTCAGCCGATTGTTCAGAAACCGTTGGCAGCTGATATTGAAAAGTTTGGACTTGAAATAGTGTCCAGCAGCAATAATATGATTTTAGCAAACCTCTCAGTAAGATCAAATTTGATAGACCAAATTCGAGAGAGTCAGCTGAAATATGAGCAGTTGCAGAAATGGGTTAAACAAGATAAAGAAAGAGGCAGCAATCTCTACTTTTCAGAAGATGGCGTAGTTAGATACCTGGGGAGAATCTGGGTACCCCAAGTAGATGATTTGAGAGCTGATCTTTTGAAAGAAGCTCATACAGCTCCATACTCAGTACATCCCGAAAGTACTAAAATGTATAAGGACCTCCAGCAGTTGTACTGGTGGCCAGGAATGAAGAGGGATGTTGCTAGATTTGTAGCTGAATGTTTGACGTGTCAGCTGGTGAAGGCTGAACATCAGTGACCGGCTGGATTATTGAAGCCACTGCCTATTCCAGAATAGAAGTGGGAGTGTATAGCGATGGATTTATGACTGGTTTACCAAGAACTATTCAAGTATATAACTCCATCTGGGTTATAATTGATAGACTCACTAAGTCTGTTCTGGCGCAGCGGTGGATCCGGATCCCGTTCCCGGGACGCAGCGAAAGATTTAAAAATTTGCACCGGAAACGGTCAATACATAACATAAATCAGCAATAAACATCCATAGGGTGTTTAGATTTGGTACCTTGCTGGCGTCTAGGCGCCTGGCTCCAACCAATTTCACGAGGAAATTGGCACTTCAACGGTTGGCGGTTGTCGTTCTCCTAATCCGGTCCAAGACTGGAATCACGACTCCTTCATCAGTCTGCACTAGAAAATGTGACGAATTTATCACGGACGGAATCTCCTCGTCGAGGTGGTCGGAACAAGTCCAACCACGACGGCAACGGACGGCGGCGGGCAGCGGCCGACGGGCGGCGGCGCAAGGTGGGCGGAGGCCGTGAGGGAGAATGGAGGGAGAGGGGCGGCTAGTGCTCTAGGGTTTGGAGTGTAGAGTTGTTGTGTATGTAACCCTAGCCTAGCACATATATATATAGACATGTGATGGGCTTGGACCAGCCCAATGGGCCTGGGGCGGGCCCAGGTCCATATGAACATTCGGTTCAAGTCTATCACCGTGGCTTCATCATAATCCCGATCGACGATCAGATCGGACCGATCTACACAGTTTACAAAACTGGGTATTATGATGCAAAATTAATTTTTCTGATCACCTAGTCCAAAATTGCAGTTTAGCCCCTCCAAGTTTCAAGGATAGTCAAACTAGCCCAAACTTTGGGAAAATTACATTTGACCCCTGTTGACTTTTAGGAAGTCGCACTTCCATCCTTCCTCATCCTATGCTCAACAAATTGAGCTCAGTCTCCGTGCGGGAATCGTGAAACCAGTACTTGTGTGACCCTCAATGGTTTAGGGATACAGCTAGCCGTGGGCCCACAACATGTGTGACTCCGAAACTACATTTTCGGACTAGCCCATCGGATCATGGTAAAGCGCCTAGCAACATCGCCCCATGATCCCCTAGGTATCCCTGATAGTGCCTGCAAGAACCATTTGGTCATGGTTAGCGTACAGTACGGTCCTTTCAACACATATATCCCGATCAGATCAACGACCATTGGTAAATCGAGAGTCGCTAGAGATCCAATAACCATGCATACATCTCGGAGATCATATAGTGACATCGCGTGTGTTACTAGGCAAACCCATTTATCTAAAACACATCTAGTACTCTGGCCAGAGATTTATCACACTATTATCTCCTCAGATAGCATAGGATATCCATGCACAAAGGCGAGCGGTGAATCCTCGACAACGAAGCATCGAATCCTACATGCATCGGGACCTCACCCAATCCCGCCACCTAATGACCCCAACTGAGTCGGTAAACGGGTCAAAGTGAGGCACCTATCATATAGAATCTCAATGATGTTTCGAGTAGTGAGGGCTAATCTGTACAACCAAGACCTCGGACTTATCCACTTGACAAATGGTAACCCCTTGGAACGTCCGAACGAGGGTAGTTCGATAGATCACCATGTCACTATCCATCTGCATGCTCAGAACATCACAATGTTCCCTACCAATGAAACATGGTACTTCACATCGCATATGCTAGTCTCAAACTCAGGAAGCCTTATCCTCATTTTGACGGCCCAATCGACTAAGAACGAGCTCAGAATACATAGTGACTATTAGATGTGTTTCATGATAATCATCATATCCACTATCACATCTAACATACACTATGGTGCATTCTAGGTCTTTATCCAACACAATTGTTAACATTATAACATAATGAAAATAAAGAATGCCAGGAAAGAAATGCGTATTTCATAAATAAAGATCGTTATACACAAGAGTCAATAAAGCCCACACGCCACAAGTTGGCTAGTTGGGCATCTACTCTAACAATCTCCCATTTGCCCTAATGCCAACTACTCATCAGATGCAGTCCCATTGTTTCGCGATTTTTTTCAAACAACGGTCCTGGAAAGGGCTTCGTAAGTGGATCAGCAATGTTGTCTGAAGAGGCGACTCTCTCAACTGCTATGTCACCTCTAGCCACAATATCCGGTATTATGTGGTTTTTCTTCAGTATATGTTTGGATCTTTGGTGAGACCTAGGCTCCTTTTCTTGCACAACGGCACCCGTGTTGTCGCAGTACACCGGGACTGGAGCAACTCCTTTAGGGATCACACCCAACTCTTGGACGAAATTCCTCATCCAAACCGCCTCTTTAACAGCAGCTTATGCTGCGATGTACTCAGCCTCAGTGGTTGAATCCACGATGGTGTCTTGCTTGGAACTCTTCCAAGAGACAGCACCACCATTGAGCATGAATACAAATCCAGAGGTTGACTTCGAATCATCCACGTCACATAGGAATCTAGAATCAGTGTAGCCTTCCAATTTCAGTTTGTTAGAACAATATTTATTAAGTTTTGGTGATAACAAAAAGACAAAATGGATTGATCGATCAGTTGTCGCATTCAACAAGTGCTACTTTATCAGTTGGAGTTTTCATGAAGAGATCAGCAGTTGATTAGTTGGAGGAGTGCTAAACGACGGCGTCTTGATAAGGTGGAACGACGTCGTTGGTATGAACAGTTACAGTTCAGCAGATACCTTCTTGAAGTGCTACAGCAGTTATTCGTAAAGATTCAGCAGATAGTATTCAATTTGAGTTCTATCGTGTTTTGCTAAGAAGTGTCAACGACAGCGTTTTGATAAGTTGGAACGACGTCGTAGGATGCACTGTTTCATTTCAGCAGATGAAGATTTCAGCAGACTCTTTGTTGAAGTAGTTCAGCAGTTGCTTAGTCTCTTTGTTGAAGATTGTGATACGACAGCGTTTGATTTAGTTGGAACGACAGCGTATTGGCTTAGAGTTTTCAGCAGAAGTTTTATTTCAGCAGATGCGCTACATGTTGTTGTCCAGCAGATGTATTTCGAAGATAGCTAAACGGTGTCGCTTAAATAAGTTGACACGACATCGTTTTATTACTAAAGATCAGCAGATGAAAAACGCGTATGCATTTCAGCAGATGAATTCTTCTAAGCGTTTTTCCAGTCGAAGCTTTCAATGAAGGTGAATATAAGTGCTGATTTCCAAAGTAATTTCAGGCGCAAGCTCAAAGTATTTCAAATACGATCGTTTGCTTATATGAAAAAGATTTATTGGATCGTACAGTTGCCTGGAATGAAGGAAACAAGGTAGGTACTATTTTGGGTAAATAGTACAGTGTACAGTGGCCGTTTCTCTATGCTTGCACAGATATGGAAAGAAGACAAATTGGCTCTGTGGATGAGCGTTTGACCTTGCAGTGGAGCAGAGATTACGGTGTACTATTTTGACAGTAATTCAAACGGGATTTATTTCCTTTGGAGGATTTAATGTTACCGTTGCAGTCGAAGCCTATAAATATCAGCAGCGGCTTTGAAGAACAAACCAATCGCTATTCTATCTTTACTATAACGCTGCCAAAATATTTACAGAGCTTTCTCTACGTTGATATTTCAAAAAGCTCAAGACTCGAAGAACAATTCGTTTTTGATCTTCATTAGATAAACTTTCGAGTCAAATTACAGTCTCTAGCTTCGTGTTCTCATTGATATATCTGATAGAGTCTGTAAACGAACTGTCTTTTAAGAAGTTCGTAAAACGTTCATAACATTGTAAACCAGCAGCGAAGTCTGCATCAAGTTGTGTTGTAAAGTGCTAAGAGTTCTTGTAGCTGCGGGTTACAGGAGCGGGTGTTTGTAGAAAGGCTACACACATCAAAGTCTTTTAGTGCTACCTTCCGAGGAGGAAGAAGGGGAGACGTAGGATATTTATATCCGAACTTCCAGAAACAAACTCTCGACTCAATCTTTTATTTATGCAGTTATATTGTGTTGTGCTTAGTTCTTTGTTCACAAACCAATCGGCCTATTTCCGCACATATTTTGTTGGCTGAGAAGTTTGCTTATAACTGAGATCCAAATATTTTAAAAGAACTTTGAAATAGAAAAATCGAAAGGAGTTCATTCAACCCCCCCCCCCTTCTGAACTCCTGCTTTCTTAGTGATCCTATTTCCGTGGACCATCAAGTGGTATCAGAGCAGGAAACTCAGTTATTGAACAATTATCTTTGCGTTTTTCATCATATAAATATGTCTACCTCTCAACATAAAATTCCTTTGTTTTCCAGAGACGAATATGACGATTGGAAGATTCGCATGCAGGCTCATCTTGCTGCGATGGACGATGAGATGTGGAACGTTATCACTGACGGGCCATTAAAGATTATGAAGCCAAATCTGGCGTTCTCTGTGTCAAATGGCGAGGCCCAGTTCCTTGAAAAGGCCAGACACGAATATACAAATGACGACAAGAAGAAAGCCAATCTGGACAACGTAGCCAGGGATATCTTTTACAAGACGCTGGACAAGGACAAAAACATGTTCAGCAAAATCAAGACCTGCGCTACTGCCAAAGAGATCTGGGAAAAGCTTGTCCAAATTTGCGAAGGCAGTGATGAAACCAAGGAGAACAAGCTGACTGTGGCTCAGCAAAAATATGAAGCAATAAAGATGAAAGATGGCGAAACAATGGCTGAAATCAAGACCTGCGCTACTGCCAAAGAGATCTGGGAAAAGCTTGTCCAAATTTGCGAAGGCAGTGATGAAACCAAGGAGAACAAGCTGACTGTGGCTCAGCAGAAATATGAAGCTATAAAGATGAAAGATGGCTAAACCATGGCTGATTTCGACGAGCGCTTCAATGCCATTATTATTGAGTTGAACAGCTTGGGCAAGGAGTACAGCAACAGGGAGTTGGTGCTGAAAGTTATGAGAGCTCTACCCAGAGAGTGGGATGTAAAGACGATGGCCATGAGGGAGTCCAAAGATCTGAACGTAGCCAGGGATATTCTTTACAAGACGCTCGACAAGAAATAAAATATGTTCAGCAAAATCAAGACCTGCGCTACTGCCAAAGAGATCTGGGAAAAGCTTGTCCAAATTTGTCAGTGATGAAAAAGCCAAATCTGGCGTTCTCTGTGTCACATGGCGAGGCGCAGTTCCTGGAAAAGGCCAGACACGAATATACAAATGACGACAAGAAGAAAGCCAATCTGGACAACGTAGCCAGGGATATTCTTTACAAGACGCTGGACAAAGACAAAAATATGTTTAGCAAAATCAAGACCTGCGCTACTGCCAAAGAGATCTGGGAAAAGCTTGTCCAAATTTGTGAAGGCAGTGATGAAACGAAGGAGAACAAGCTGACTGTGGCTCAGCAGAAATATGAAGCTATAAAGATGAAAGATGGCGAAACCATGGCTGATTTTGACGAGCGCTTCAGTGCCATTATTATTGAGTTGAACAGCTTGGGCAAGGAGTATAGCAACAGGGAGTTGGTGCTGAAAGTTATGAGAGCTCTACCCAGAGAGTGGGATGTAAAGACGATGGCCATGAGGGAGTCCAAAGATCTGAACAAGATGGAGCTCCACGACTTATTTGCAAATCTTAAGGCCTACGAGTTCGAGCTTGAAACCAGATCAGAAGCGCCCTCAACTTCCCAGCCTACTAAAGCTCTTGCTGTTGTTACTGCTGAAGCATGCTCTCCCAGCACGAGCAAATCAGCAGATCAACTCTCCGATGACGTCATGTCCCTCTTCGTCAAGAAGTTTGGGAAATATTTGAGAAGATCTTTCAACCCTGCTACTACTTCTTTCAATAGTTATAACAAATCCGATAAAGTCTCTAATGATTTGAAATGTTATAATTGTGATCGTCCAGGTCACTTTGCTG
>KQ989606.1:141098-153693 GCA_001598015.1 Dorcoceras hygrometricum | reverse complement strand
AATAGTTCAGCAGCAGCTACTCCCATGAGCTCCACGATAAAGATGGACAAAGATGAAGCTGGTACTGTCATTGAGGTATCTTTGTATCGTGGAATTATAGGCTCTTTGCTTTATTTGACTGCTAGCAGACCAGACATCATGTTTGCTGTCTGTATGTGTGCTAGATTCCAAGCAGAGCCAAAGCAATCACATTATATTGCTGTCAAGCGAATTCTTAAATATTTAAAGGGTACTTCCAACGTGGGTCTTTGGTATCCCAAAGACTCAGGCTTTAATTTAATTGGGTATAGTGATGCAGATTACGCAGGTTGCAGGATTGATCGCAAGAGCACACGTGGTACATGTCAATTCTTAGGGGATCGATTGATCTCGTGGTTTAGTAAGAAGCAAACATCGATTGCCACATCAACTGCTGAAGCTGAGTATCTTGCTGCTGGCAGTTGTTGCGCACAAATCCTATGGATTCAACACCAACTGAAGGATTATGGCATTGATGCTTCTGAAGCTCCTATTCTCTGTGACAACACAAGTGCGATCGCCATCAATCAGAACCCTGTGCTGCATTCACGAACCAAGCATATCGACATAAGGCATCACTTCATTAGAGACCATGTGCTTAAGAAGGACGTTCGGCTGGAGTATGTGTCAACAGAGCAGCAAGTAGCTGATATTTTCACAAAGCCTCTGCCGGACGCTAAGTTTTCTTATTTTAGAAACTCATTAGGTCTTCTTGAATTGCCTTAAATCGTTTGTGCACTAACGCTTTTACAGGATGATAAGCCATAGCTTAAATCAGCAGCAGGTTTGTTGTTCAGGGGGAACGACTTGCCTACCTGCTGAAATAAGTTTTTCATGCGTTTGGAGTATCATAGTCGTAGGGGGAATCAGGTGCTGATTTAATAAGTATGAAGTCAGCAGAACATGTTGCTGTTGGAAATAATCAGCAGTTGCGTGTATACTGCTGATGCTTATAAGCTATCAGCACTTGCCACCCTCAGCGCTAAATCAAATCAGCAGTAGTGTTTTTACACTTACTGTATCAGCAGATGTGGCTATTAAACCTTTGGCGCGAAGTTATCCTTCTCTGTATTTTATTTGATTAAAATATTTGAAAATAATTTTCACCGTACGATCTAAAGTTTTTGAAAATTTTCAAATCTTTTCAAAACAGTACGCGCTAACGGATGGATGACACGTGTCTATCCATGCAAACAGTCACATCAACATTCTCTCTCCCCAAAAGCTTTTCGTATTCCTTATATTCTACGCGCAAACTATTCATTTTCTTTTACGCTACATATTTGCTATCTCTTGCATATCTCTTTGTGCTTTCTCTCTTTCACAAAGTTTTTCCAGGAACTCTCTTCGACGATCTACAATCAAAATGGCGTCTTCACTGTACTCAAATGCTCAACACGTCGATTTCGACTCAGTGCTTGCAATGGATGACCCCGGCATGGTTTCTATGTTTGAAGCTCTTGAGGCCTCTGGCCTTAGAGTATTGTAGGCTGCCCTGCCGTTGTGTATGAGGATGCGTTGGTGAACTTCTTTGAGAATGCATCAGTTCGGAATGGGGTAGTTTTCAGTACTGTTGGTGGTCAAATAGTGAAGATTTCTGAGAAGCTTTTTGCAGAGTCGTTTGAGTTGCCAGTAGAGGGTTTGGGGGATTTGTCTGAGATGCCGAAGGATGCTATCTTTGATGCAAGGAGCATAGTGTCGTTGTCTGGTGAGCAGATCAATTTATCTGGAAGGAAAAATCAGATGAAGATGCCCTATCGCCTTCTCTGCGACATTGTGGCGAAAGCAATTTCTGTGAAAGCCGGATCTTTCAACGCCATTACTGTTGAGAAATTCTCTTTGATGACGGCGGTGGTGTGTGGTGTAAAGATGAATTGGGCAAAGTATTTGTTTGGTATTCTGAAGAAGATGGTGGCTGTGAAGACGAAGCAAGCCAAAGGGTTTGCAATTCAGATTAGTTTGTTGTTGGCAACCTTTCCTGATGTGGAGTTGGGTGAGGCTTCTGCGTTTCCAGCCTCAAAGATTCTTTCTGAGAAGACAGTGCTTCGTTTTATCTCTATAAACGATAGGTATGGTACTGAGGAGGTCGCAGGGGCAGCAAAGAAAAAGGATGTTTCAAAGAAGAGAACTGCTGCTGATATTGAAGCAGCAGTCCTCAAGAAGAAGAGGACTTCCAAAAAGAAATCCATTTCCTCTATTTCTTCCTTGGAGATGGTGGTAGTTGCTGAAGAGGCTGTTCCAATTCAGCAGGTGGTGGAGCCGTTGGATGTTGAGGAGCCCATGTGCTCATCTGCTGATGCGGTGGATTTGATCATTCAGCAGGTGCTCGATGAAACGCGAGCTGATGAGGCACCTGCTGATACAACTGAACCAGCAGTGACTGTAGAGAAGAATTGGTTTGATCTGCCTTATGAAGATATTGTCAAACAGTGGGAGGCAGAGCGTCCAGTGGTCACGCCAAGTGACACTGAGGATGAAGATGTAGCAACTGCTGATGTTGCTCCTGCTGATGCAGTTCAGCAGGTAGAGGAAGTGGTGACCCCGATCGCTGCTGAAGAGGTGCTTAGCGAAGATGAGAAAACGTCACTGGATGATATTCTATTGTCCATTCCAGTTGATATTCCTCTACCCTCCACTTGCATGGAAGTCACTCAGATCAAAATGGGCCAAATGATAAAGATTCCGGGTGTCACGAAGTGGACTTGGTTTCTCAAACATCTTCCTCGTATTCCTGCAGAAGACAAGGGCAAAGAATTGTTGGTGGAGAAAGACCCTGTCAGGGGCAATCCGGCTAAGGAGCACTTTTCTTTGATTTGTGCTGATATTGATCTTTTGGTGGATTTGCGGGCTCAGGCGATTGATGAGGTTGCAACATTCTTTCGTTCTTTTAGCTTGAGGAAATTGTCCTCAATCAATTTTCTTCTTTACATGTCGTTTCTTCTCGTTCAAAACCGCTGGGGAGAAACTGAGTCTCCTCAGATTGCTATTCAACGGAAATTTTATATCTTGCTGAAGTACAGGACAATTTTGGTATGGAAATTTCTGGAGGCATGGAGGATCAATTTTGCTCCAGGCCAAGGTTCTACGGCTGTGGATATTCAGGTTATTGAGCTTCTCTCGGCCCTCCATCTTTCTTTATTAGAGGAATTAGCAAAGGAAGCACGCATTCTTGGTCTCACTTGGACTAAGCCTTGTTGCTCTTCGGTGTTTGAGGGGAGTCCACGCGATCGAGGAGCTGTTATTGCTAGATCAAACACAAACATTCGATCGTTGGGCTGGATCAGGAGGATGTTTATGGTGGATGGAGCATGGGCTGTGGAGCAGTGTGCTGACATGTGGGTGAAAATCCCCAGGAAGGTGGTGTCTACTGAGGTTCCTCTTCAGAGGCAGTATGATGACACTCTACCTACTATGAGTGTATTTTTCAAACTGTTGAGGAAGCGATGGGCAGATGTATGCTTGGAAGCTGTTGAGTTTTGTGTGCAGAGACTTCTACCAGTTGATTCTATTCGATCTTGCATGTCTTTGCAGTTGAGTGACTCAGTTTCCAGTTTTGATTCTCGCCGGCCTACAGTTTTTGAGCTCAGAGTTTCTCAGTTTTGTTCCGTATTTGTTAATTTGAGTTTATTCAACCGGATTTCAAGTGCAGAAATTACAGAGTTTCTTTCAGCTATTGCTTTAGAGAAGACAGTTTTGCGCGGCGTACAGTGTTCTCAAGATTCTTTTTCAGTTGCTCCTCGTGTACAGTTAGCTTTGGAGCAGCAGCAGTCTTCATCTTCATCCAGCAGTTCTTCTCTCCGTTTTGATCATACAGATGTTGATGCGACTGCGTCTTCCCGACTTCCTATATCTCAGGATCTCTCTGCTTTGTTTGCTGATTTTCAAGCTTATCTCTCAGAACAGCTTTTTGAGTCTCAAAGCAATATCTCTTCGAAGCTGCATAAGATTGAGCAAAATGTGCGTGACTCCCTGAATGATCAAGCTGCAGTGTTCAAATCTCTATCTCAGGAAGCACGTCAGGAGAATCGCACTTTGGATGATGTTCAGACTATACGCTTCAACGAATTCCGCAAGAAGGTTTTAGAGCAAAATGCTTCTATCTTTGTTGGACTGGCGGACGTTCGTAAAGAAGTGCAAGACGTAAATGCCAAGGTGGACATCATGGCCTCGCGCTTGAATGATATTCAGAAGGTTGATGAGGCTAACAAGGAAGCCCTTTCCCACCAATTATTTGAATTTCACAGTCAGGCACAAGAGAATCATGCTGTGATTCATGCCCAGCTCAGTGAGCTCGTTGATTATATCCATAGGGGCCGTGCTGACAAAAAGGGGGAAATAAGTGGCAGCCGAGGACCTCAACAGCCTGCTGCTACTCAAATTACAGGCAGTGCAGTAACTCCATCTTTTGAGCAAAGAGTTCAAATGGCTCAGCGGCGACTTGTTCAAACAGTTATCAATGCTGATGCTGCTAACAGAGAAAGTCAAGAGGCAGCAGAGAGAGACAGGGAAAGGAGAAGGAAAGAAGCAAAGTCTTTGAAGAGAAGGAGAAAAGATTAAATTTTCTTTCTGCTGATAATTTTTGTACACACCCTATGTACAATTTTTGTTGGTTAATGAAAATTGTTTTCCAGAAGATTGTGTGCAATTTATTTTTGCATAGTTTGTTTGTCTCGGCTGCTAAAGGTTTTGTCATCACCAAAAAGGGGGAAATTGTTAGAACAATATTTATTAAGTTTTGGTGATAACAAAAAGACAAAATGGATTGATCGATCAGTTGTCGCATTCAACAAGTGCTACTTTATCAGTTGGAGTTTTCATGAAGAGATCAGCAGTTGATTAGTTGGAGGAGTGCTAAACGACGGCGTCTTGATAAGGTGGAACGACGTCGTTGGTATGAACAGTTACAGTTCAGCAGATACCTTCTTGAAGAGCTACAGCAGTTATTCGTAAAGATTCAGCAGATAGTATTCAATTTGAGTTCTATCGTGTTTTGCTAAGAAGTTTCAACGACAGCGTTTTGATAAGTTGGAACGACGTCGTAGGATGCACTGTTTCATTTCAGCAGATGAAGATTTCAGCAGACTCTTTGTTGAAGTAGTTCAGCAGTTGCTTAGTCTCTCTGTTGAAGATTGTGATACGACAGCGTTTGATTTAGTTGGAACGACAGCGTATTGGCTTAGAGTTTTCAGCAGAAGTTTTATTTCAGCAGATGCGCTACATGTTGTTGTCCAGCAGATGTATTTCGAAGATAGCTAAACGGTGTCGCTTAAATAAGTTGACACGACATCGTTTTATTGCTAAAGATCAGCAGATGAAAAACGCGTATGCATTTCAGCAGATGAATTCTTCTAAGCGTTTTTCCAGTCGAAGCTTTCAATGAAGGTGAATATAAGTGCTGATTTCCAAAGTAATTTCAGGCGCAAGCTCAAAGTATTTCAAATACGATCGTTTGCTTATATGAAAAAGATTTATTGGATCGTACAGTTGCCTGGAATGAAGGAAACAAGGTAGGTACTATTTTGGGTAAATAGTACAGTGTACAGTGGCCGTTTCTCTATGCTTGCACAGATATGGAAAGAAGACAAATTGGCTCTGTGGATAAGCGTTTGACCTTGCAGTGGAGCAGAGATTACGGTGTACTATTTTGGCAGTAATTCAAACGGGATTTATTTACTTTGGAGGATTTAATGTTACCGTTGCAGTCGAAGCCTATAAATATCAGCAGCGGCTTTGAAGAACAAACCAATCGCTATTCTATCTTTACTATAACGCTGCCAAAATATTTACAGAGCTTTCTCTACGTTGATATTTCAAAAAGCTCAAGACTCGAAGAACAATTCGTTTTTGATCTTCATTAGATAAACTTTCGAGTCAAATTACAGTCTCTAGCTTCGTGTTCTCATTGATATATCTGATAGAGTCTGTAAACGAACTGTCTTTTAAAAAGTTCGTAAAACGTTCATAACATTGTAAACCAGCAGCGAAGTCTGCATCAAGTTGTGTTGTAAAGTGCTAAGAGTTCTTGTAGCTGCGGGTTACAGGAGCGGGTGTTTGTAGAAAGGCTACACACATCAAAGTCTTTTAGTGCTACCTTCCGAGGAGGAAGAAGGGGAGACGTAGGATATTTATATCCGAACTTCCAGAAACAAACTCTCGACTCAATCTTTTATTTACGCAGTTATATTGTGTTGCGCTTAGTTCTTTGTTCACAAACCAATCGGCCTATTTCCGCACAAATTTTGTTGGCTGAGAAGTTTGCTTATAACTGAGATCCAAATATTTTAAAAGAACTTTGAAATAGAAAAATCGAAAGGAGTTCATTCAACCCCCCCCCCTTCTGAACTCCTGCTTTCTTAGTGATCCTATTTCCGGGGACCATCACAGTTCACCACCCCCATAGACCATGAACATATTCTTAGTCCTTCGTAAGTACTTAAGAATATCTTTCACGGTCTTCCAATGCATTTGGCCGGGGTTAGCTTGGTAGCGGCTCGTGACACTCAGAGCATATGCGACATCCGGTCTAGTTGAGATCATGCCATACATAATACTACCTATTGCCGAGGCATATGACACACGTGTCATAATCTCTATCTCCTCATCAGTCTTTGGATACATAGACTTAGATAGAGTGACCCCGTGGCACATAGGTAGGTGTCTCTCTTGGACTCCTCCATAGATAACCGCTTAAGTATGGTATCGATATAGGTGGCTTGGGTGAGTCCGAGCATCCTTTTCGATCTATCTCTATAGATCTGTATTCCTAGAATGTAGGATGCTTCACCCATGTCCTTCATCAAGAATCTACTAGACAACCACACTTTAGTTGACTGCAACATTTCTACATCTTTCCCAATGAGTAGAATGTCATCAACATAAAGTACAAGAAATGTCACAGCATTTTTAACTACCTTCTTATATACACATGGCTCCTCGGGATTCTTGATGAAACCAAATTCCTTAATTGTTTCATCAAATCTTAGGTTCCAACTTCTCGATGCTTGTTTGAGACCGTAGATCGATCTCTGAATTTTGCATACTTTATGCTCACTTCCTACAGATGTGAAATCCTCAGGCTGCGTCATATAGATCTCTTCCTTAATGTTTCCATTAAGGAACGCAGTTTTCACATCCATTTGCCATATCTCATAGTCGTACCACGCGGTCTATGGCTATGAATGCATCGAGTCAATCTCAGATTGCATCACTTCAAGCCACAAATTAGAATCAGCATCGGAAATTGCCTCCTTGAAAGTTCTTGGATCACATCCAATAGTTTGATCACTTTGATCATCTTCAAGGAGGAAACCATATCTAACAGGAGCCCTAGGAACCCTTTCAGATCTACTAGGTGTGACCATTTCTGGTATTGGCTCTTGTGGTGCGGGAGATTCACTTGGTACTTCAGATGGTTGTTGAACCTCTTCGAGTTCTACTATATTTCCTTTTCTATCAAGTAGAAACTCCCTTTCCAGAAAGGTGGCATTTCTAGAAACAAACACTTTTGTTTCATTGAGATAGTAGAAGCAGTATCCAATAGAATTCTTTGGATACCCAATGAAGTAACATAAGATGGATCTATTATCCAGCTTATCTCCCACTGTCTACTTCACGTAAGCAGGATATCCCCAAATCCTCATGTATGAGTATTTGGGTGGCTTGCCCATCCATATCTCATATGGAGTCTTATCCACCGCCTTGGTGTGGACATTGTTCAACAACATTACCGCCGTTTCGAGCACATAGCCCCAAAACGAGGTAGGAAGCTCCGTGAAGCTCATCATAGATCGAACCATGTCCATCAAGGTTCGATTACGACGCTCCGCTACACCATTGAGTTGTGGTGTGGCCGGAGGGGTCCACTGTGAGAGAATCCCATTCTCTTTAAGATAGTCTTGAAATTCAGCACTCAAGTATTCTCCACCTCGATCGGATCGAAGTATTTTAATACTTTTCCCCAACTGATTTTCTACTTCAGCCTTGAATTCTTTGAACTTTTCAAAGGATTCAGACTTGTGTTTCATTAAGTACAAGTACCCATATCTAGAGTGATCATCGGTAAAGGTGATGAAGTATGTGTGACCGTACTTAGCACCAATGCTAAGTGGGCCACACACATCAGTGTGGATCAAATCCAATAGGCCTTGAGCACGTTCAGGCTTGCCCGTGAAGGGTTGTTTAGTCATTTTTCCCTTGAGACAAGACTCACAAGTCGGTAGTGAGTTAATGTCGGACATATCAAACATGTCACTCCTAACCAACTTGTTCATCCTATTCAAGGAAACATGACCTAGCCTAGCGTGCCAAAGTTGTGCTGGGTTCAAGCTATCGTTTTTTCTTTTAATAGTTGTTGTATGTGTTTCCACATCGCGAGTTGGAACTTCTTTTAATTTTAAGGTGTATAGATCATTTTCACGTTCCCCAATTCCAATCAAACATTCATTCTTGTATATATTGCAAATCGAATTAGAAAAATGACAAGAGTATCCATCACTATCAAGCATAGAAATAGAAATAATGTTCTTTATTAATTCAGGAACAAATAAAACGTTTCTCAATAACAACTTAAAATTTGAAGACAGAAATAAATAAACATCTCCTATAGCTACAGAAGCAACCCTTGCTCCGTTCCCAAGCCTCAAGTGGGTCTCACCCTCTCTAAGACGTCAGCTTCTTGTCATTACCTGTAAATCATTGCAGATATGAGATCCATATCCGGTATCAAGTACCCAAGAATTCGAATTAAGAGACATATTTATTTCAATGTAGAACATACCTTTAGCAGTTCGCAACTGGTCAAGGTACTCCTTGCAGTTCCTCCTCCAGTTCCCAGGCTTGTGGCAGTGGTGGCAAACATCCTCAGATTTATTTTGCTTCGAAGTCCTTGCCTTTGGCTTCTTGGCTGGATTTTCCTCCTTCGCATGGGCAGAACGCTTCTTGCCCTTGCGTTTGGGTCCCTTCTTCGCAGAGGAAGAAGAGCCCATAAGAAGGACGGGCTTGTACTTCTTCATGGTTCCCTCGAACACGACAAGCATGTTCACCACCTCTTCAAGGGTGGCTTCCAGCTTGTTCATGTTAAAGTTGACCACAAAGGGGTCGAATGCAGTAGGGAGTGAGAGGAGAAGCAGATCCACAGACAGCTCATGTGGAAGCGTGATATCAAGGCCCACTAGATTCTCAATGAGTCCAATCATACGGACCCCATGCTCACGGACCGAAGTCCCCTCACGCATGTGGCTCGTCATGAGCTCCTTGACAGTAGTAAACCTCTCAGTCCGAGAGTTCTCCCCATACAGCTCCTTGAGATGAAGGTGTATGCCAGCAGCATACTCCGTCTTCTCAAAACGTCGCTGAATTTCGTTGGACGTTGATGCTATCACATAGCACCGTGCCTTAAGCTCATCGTCCCATCATTTGTCCAGCTTTGCCAGCTCCTCAGGACTGGCATCGGCAGGGGCTTCCTTCGGAGGAGTCTTCTCTAGCGTGTAGAGAAGTTTCTCCGAAGCCAAAACAATTTTGAGGTTTCGAAGCCAATCTTGGTAGTTCAAACCAGTGAACTTGTTGCTATCCAGTATAGCAGCAAGTGGAGTTTTGATTGAAGACATTGTAATAGCAGTTTATGCTGAAAGGAAAACAGACATGCATTACTAACTATTCATGAAAAACGCTAAGACATAAAACATGGTCATTTAGTTTTATGAATTACCCTCACACTATTTTAACGATTTCACCACCCTCTAATGAAATCGAGAAAGCAAGTTTCCTTAGTGGGTACACAGAGTCCAATCAAGAAATCATGGTCCCGAATAATATAAGCCAACCATGATCCTCAAAAGGTAGAGCCCAATTGCAACAGGTGCAACCTCCATGTATTTACCTCACGTCCAGTAAGGGCCCAATAATATGACGCCGATTACTATCACGTGTCAAGATGACCCATCAATGTTAAGTTGTGATTGACGGTCCCCTTAACGTCCCCAATAATATGAGCCAACGTTAAAGGGAGTTCCAACCAATTCACTGCGAGTGTCAATGATGTGTACAGCTTTCCGACATACATAACCCCCTCAATAATATGAGCCAGGCCATGTATACGGGTAGCATCGACGTACACTCATTGTTGATGGAAGGTAGGATATTTTAAACAAATTTAAATTCCCTTAGTTTATCGAATAAACATTTAATCTTGATATAAATTTTAAATCAAATTAAAAATGTGGGATTTTAATTTTGAAATTAGGTCTCAATAATTTTAAATCACATTTAAAAACGCGGATTCAACAGATATATATCGCATATATATAATTGGGATGATCGATAGCGAGGGCTATGCGATCCGTGGTTGCCAAGCATGGATCTAGGTCCAGTCCTAGGTGAAATGCAGTATGCAAATGCAATCCTATTACATTAGCTTCCAGTTTTACAAATCTTTGTGTTTGCGACAATGGCGGATCCGGATCCCGTTTCCCGGGGGCGCAGCGGAAGTTTAAAAATTTCCCCGAAAAACGTTCAATACATCAAATATAATCCATAAATCATACATAGGATGTTTTATAGAGTGTCCTTGCTGGCGTCTAGGCGCCTGGCTCCAACCAAATTCACAGGGAATCTGGCTCTTCAATGTAGGCGGCGGTAGAAACTCCTTAATCAGGTCCACGGCCGGAATCAGGATTCCTTCGTCAGTCTGCACTAGAAGATCTGACGAATTCACCACGGACGGAATCTCCTCGACAAGCTGATCGGAACAAGTCCGATCACGCGATCAACGACGGCAACGCGGCGGCGCGGCGGCGGAGGGGCGGCGGTCGTGAGGTGGCGTGGAGGAGAAGGGGGCGGCACTCAAGATGGAGGCTAGGGTTTAGTTGTGATGTTATGTTATAATCTAGCCCTAGACCAAGTCTAGTAATAAATAAGTGATGGGCTTGAACCGGCCCAATGGACTTGGGTCAGGCCCAGGTCCATATGAACATTCGGTTCAATCCTATCACTGCGGCTTCATCATAATCCCGATCGACGATCAGATCGGACCGATCGACTCAGTTTCAAAAATTGAATATTATGATGCGAAAATAATTTTTTAGACCACCTAGTCCAAAATTACAGTTTAGCCCCTCAACTTTGGGAAATCGCAATTTGACCCCTGTTGACTTTTAGGAAGTCGCACTCCCTAAAATCCTCCTCCTATGCTCAACACATTGAGCCCAGTTTCCGTGCGGGAATCATGAATCCAGTACTTGTGTGACCCTCAATGGTTCAGGGATACAGCTAGCCGTGGGCCCACAACCATTGTGACTCCGAAATCACAATTTCGAACTTGCCCATCGGATCATGGTAAAGCGCCAAGTAACATTGCCCCATGATCCCCTAGGTATCACTGATAGTGCCTGAAATTGGTCATGGTTAGCGTACAGTACGGTCCTTTCAACACATATATCCCGATCAGATCAACGACCATTGGTAAATCGAGAGTCGCTAGAGATCCGATAACTATGCATACATCTTGGGGATCAAATAGTGACATCGCGAGTGTTACTAGGCAAACCCATTTACCTAAAACACATCCAGTACTCTGACCAGAGATTTATCACACTATTATCTCCTCAGATAGCATAGGATATCCACGCATCAAAGCGAGCGGTGAATCCTCGACAACGAAGCATCGACTCCTACATGCATCGGGACCTCACCCAATCCCGCCATCTAATGACCCCAAATGAGTCAGTAAACGGGTCAAAGTGAGGTGCCTATCATGTAGAGTCTCAATGACATTTCGAGTAGTGAGGACTAATCAGTACAACCAAGACCTCGGACTTATCCACTCGACAAATGGTAACCACTTGGAAAGTCTGAACGAGGGTAGTTCGATAGATCACCAGGTCACTATCCATATGCATGCTCAGAACATCACAATGTTCCCTACCAATGAAACATGGTACTTCACATCGCAGATGCTAGTCTCAAGCTCGGGCGACCTTATCCTCATTTTGACGGCCCAATCGACTAGGAACGAGTTCAGAATACACAGTGACTATTAGATGTGTTTCATGATAGCCATCATATCCACTATCACATCTAACATACACTATGGTGCATTCTAGGTCTTTATCCAACACAATTGTTAACATTATAACATAATGAAAATAAAGAATGCCAGGAAAGAAATGCGTATTTCATAAATAAAGATCGTTATACACAAGAGTCAATAAAGCCCACACGCCACAAGTTGGCTAGTTGGGCATCTACTCTAACAATCTCCCACTTGCCCTATAGCCAAATACTCATCAGACGCAGTCCCATTGTTTTGCGATGTTTTTCAAACAACGATCCTGGCAAGGGCTTCGTAAGTGGATCAGCAATGTTATCTACAGAGGCGACTCTCTCGACTGCTATGTCACCTCTAGCCACAATCTCCCGGATTATGTGGTATTTCCTCAGTATATTTTTGGATCTTTGGTGAGACCTAGGCTCCTTTTCTTGCACAACGGCACCCGTGTTGTCGTAGTACACCGGGACTGGACCAACTCCATCAGGGAGTACGCCCAACTCTTGGACGAAATTCCTTATCCAAACCACCTCT
>KQ989606.1:126313-139495 GCA_001598015.1 Dorcoceras hygrometricum | reverse complement strand
AATTGGCCGGGGTTGGCCTGGTAGCGTCTCGTGACACTCAGAGCATATGCGACATCCGGTCTAGTTGAGATCATGCCATACATAATACTACCTATTGCCGAGGCATATGGTACACGTGTCATACTCTCTATCTCCTCATCAGTCTTCGGACACAAAGACTTAGATAGAGTGACCCCGTGGCACATAGGTAGGTGTCCTCTCTTGGACTCTTCCATAGAGAACCGCTTAAGTATGGTATCGATGTAGGTAGCTTAGGTGAGTCCGAGCATCCTTTTCGATATATCCCGATAGATCTGTATTCAAAGAATATAGGATGCTTCACACATGTCCTTCATCGAGATCTACTAGACAACCACACTTTAGTTGACTGCAGCATTCCTACATCATTCCCAATGAGTAGAATGTCATCAACATAAAGTACAAGGAATGTCACAGCACTTTTAACTACCTTCTTGTACACACATGGCTCCTCGGGATTCTTGATGAAACCAAATTCCTTAATTGTTTCATAGAATCTCAGGTTCCAACTCCTCGATTCTTGTTTGAGACCGTAGATCGATCTCTGAAGTTTGCATACCTTATGCTCACTTCCCACAGGTGTGAAACCCTCAGGCTGCGTCATATAGATCTCTTCCTTAATGTTTCCATTAAGGAACGCAGTTTTCACATCCATTTGTCATATCTCATAGTCGTACCATGTGGCTATGGCAAGTAAGATTCTAATTGACTTGAACATTGCGACTGGTGAAAAGGTTTCATCATAGTCAACACCTTGCCTTTGAGTATAACCTTACACGACCAGTCGTGCTTTGTAGGTCAATACCTTACCATCAGCCCGAGTTTTCTCTTGTATATCCATTTGCACCCAATAGTAACAATTCCTTCAGGAGGATTAACAAGAGTCCAAACTTGGTTCGCATGCATCGAGTCAATCTCAGACTGCATTGCTTCAAGCCACAAATTAGAATCAGCATCGTAAATCGCCTCATTGAAAGTTCTTGGATCACATCCAATAACTTGATCATTTTGATCATCTTCAAGGAGGAAACCATATCTTTCAGGAGCCCTAGGAACCCTTCAGATCTCCTAGGTATGACCATTTCTGGTACTGGCTCTTGAGGTGCGGGAGATTCACTTGGTACCTCAGATGGTTCTCGAACTTCTTCGAGTTCTAATATTTTTCCTTTTCTATCGAGTAGAAACTCCCTTTCCATAAAGGCGGCATTTCTAGAAACAAACACTTTTGTTTCGTTGGGATAGTAGAAGTAATATCCAATGGAATTCTTTGGATACCCAATGAAGTAACATAAGATGGATCTATTATCCAGCTTATCTCCCACTGTCTGCTTCACGTAAGCAGGACATCCCCAAATCCTCATGTACGAGTATTTTGGTGGTTAGCCCATCCATATCTCATATGGAGTCTTATCCACTGCCTTCGTGTGGACATTGTTCAACAACATTACCACCGTTTTGAGCGCATAGCCCCAAAACGAGGTAGGAAGTTCAGTGAAGCTCATCATAGATCGAACCATGTCCATCAAGGTTCGATTACGACGCTCCGCTACACCATTGAGTTGTGGTGTGGTCGGAGGGGTCCACTGTGAGAGAATCCCATTCTTCTTAAGATAGTCTTGAAATTCAGCACTTAAGTATTCGCCACCTCGATCGGATCGAAGTGCTTTAATACTTTTTCCTAACTGATTTTCTACTTCAGCCTTGAATTCTTTGAACCTTTCAAAGGATTCAGACTTGTGCTTCATTAAGTACAAGTACCCATACCTAGAGTAATCATCGGTAAAGGTGATGAAGTATGTGTGACCGTACTTAGTACCAATGCTAAGTGGGCCACACACATCAGTATGTATCAAATCCAATTGGCCTTGAGCACGTTCAGGCTTGCCCTTGAAGGGTTGTTTAGTCATCTTTCCCTTGAGACAAGATTCACAAGTTGGTAGGGAGTTAATGTCTGACATATCAAACATGTTACTCCTAACCAACTTGTTCATCCTACTTAGGGAAATGTGACCTAGCCTAGCGTGCCAAAGTTGTGCTGGGTTCAAGCTATCATTTTTCCTTTTAATTGTTGTTGTATGTGTTTCCACATCGCGAGTTGGAACTTGTTTTAATTTTAAGGTGTACAGATCGTTTTCGCGTTCCCCAATTCCAATCAAACATTCATTCTTGTATATATTGCAAATTGAATTAGCAAAATGACAAGAATATCCATCACGATCAAGCATAGAAACAGAAATAATGTTCTTTGTTAACTCGGGAACAAATAAAACGTCTTTCAATAACAACTTAAAATTCTATGATAGAAATAAATAAACATCTCCTATAGCTACTGCAGCAACCCTTGCTCCATTGCCCAGCCTCAAGTGGGTCTCACCCTCTCTAAGACGTCGGCTTCTTGTCATCACCTGCAAATCATTGCAGATATGAGATCCACATCCGGTATCAAATACCCAAGAAGTCGAATTAAGAGACATATTTATTTCGATATAGAACATACCTTTTGCAGTTCGCAACTGCTCGAGGTACTCCTTGCAGTTCCTCCTCCAGTGCCCAGGCTTGTGGCAGTAGTGGCAAACATCCTCAGACTTGTTCGGCTTGGAAGCCTTTGCCTTGGGCTTCTTGGTGGGCTTTTCCTCCTTCGCATGGGCAGAACGCTTCTTACCCTTGCGTTTGGGCCCCTTCTTCGCAGAGAAAGAAGAGCCCATAAGGAGGACGGGCTTGTCCTTCTTTATGGTCCCCTCAAACACTACAAGCCACCACCTCTTCAAGGGTGGCTTCCAGATTGTTCATGTTGAAGTTAACCACAAAGGGGTCGAATGCAGCGGGGAGTGAGAGGAGAAGCAAATCCACAGACAGCTCATGTGGAAGTGTGATATCAAGGCCCACCAACTTTTCAATGAGCCCAATCATACGAACCCCATGCTCGAGGACCAAAGTCCCATCGCGCATGCGGCTTGTCATAAGCTCCTTGACAGTGGTGAACCTCTCATGTTGAGAGTTCTCCCCATACAGTTCCTTGAGATGAAAGAGTATGTCAGCAGCATACTTCGTCTTCTCAAAGCGCCGTTGCATTTCGTTGGACATCGATGCCATCACATAGCATCGAGTCTTAAGCTCGTCGTCCCACCATTGTTGAAGCTCAAACACTACAAGCCACCACCTCTTCAAGGGTGGCTTCCAGATTGTTCATGTTGAAGTTAACCACAAAGGGGTCGAATGCAGCGGGGAGTGAGAGGAGAAGCAAATCCACAGACAGCTCATGTGGAAGTGTGATATCAAGGCCCACCAACTTTTCAATGAGCCCAATCATACGAACCCCATGCTCGAGGACCAAAGTCCCATCGCGCATGCGTCTCGTCATAAGCTCCTTGGTAGTGGTGAACCTCTCATGTCGAGAGTTCTCCCCATACAGCTCTTTGAGATGAAGATGTATGTCAGCAGCATACACTTTCTTCTCGAAACGCCGTTGCATTTCATTGGACATCGATGCCATCATATAGCATCGAGCCTTAAGCTCGTCATCCCACCATTTGTTAAGCGTAGTCAGCTCCTCAGGACTAACGTCGGCAGGGGCTTCCTTCGGAGGGCTCTTCACTAGCGTGTAGAGAAGTTTCTCCGAGGCCAATACAATGTTGAGGTTTCGAAGCCAGTCTTGGTAGTTCAGACCAGTGAACTTGTTGCTATCCAGTATAGCAGCAAGTGGGTTTTTGATCGAAAACATTTTATAAGCAGTTTATACTGAAAAGAAAAACCGACATGCATTACTAACTATATATGAAATAACGCTAAGACATAAAACAAGGTCATTTAGTTTTATGAATTACCCTCCCACTATTTTAACGATTTCACCACCCTCTAATGAAATCGAGAAAGCGGGTTTCCTAAGTGGGTACACAGAGTCCAATCAAGCGATCATGGTCCCGAATAATATCAGCCAACCATGACCCTCAAAAGGTAGAGCCCAATTTCAACTTAACATATATCGCATATATAAAAACTTTGGGATGATCGATCGCGAGAGCTATGTGGTCCGTGGTTGCCAATCACGGACCTGGGTCCAGTCCTAGGTGAAATGCAGTATGCAATGCAATCCTATTACAATTGCTTCCGGTTTTACAGATCTTCGGTCTTCAATATCTTTGATCATCATCATCTCCACCGTCTTCGAATGTCCTCCCACTAAATCCAATATTTACATTAAAATATCCATGACACGTTGGAATACATTTTAAAGGGGTGGGAACGGGCCATAAACCAGGCCCACTTTATAAATGAAATATCAACAATATTTACAACCAAAATCGCAAAACCTAAAGCATACACCTAACACATTGGGCACGGCTCTCGATCATCCCAAACATGCAATTAATTTAATTAATGGACATAAATTTAAATAATCAAATAATATTTGATAATTTACAACAAAATCATATTTTAATTATAAAATCATATTTTATAAAAATCACATTTTGTCAACAAATCACATTTTAATTATAAAATCATATTTCATAAATAAAATCACATTTTGTCAATTTAATTGCATCAATTTGGGCTTAAAACAATTTTAGGCTCGGTTCAATCCTATCACTACGGCTTCATCATAATCCCGATCGACGATCAGATCGGATAGATCGACTCAGTTTCCAAAACTGAATATTATGATGCGAAAAATTTTTAACAGACCACCTAGTCCAAAATTACAGTTTAGCCCCTCAACTTTGGGAAATCGCAATTTGACCCCTGTTGACTTTTAGGAAGTCGCACTCCCTAAAATCCTCCTCCTATGCTCAACACATTGAGTCCAGTTTTCGTGCGGGAATCATGAATCCAGTACTTGTGTGACCCTCAATGGTTCAGGGATACAGCTAGCCGTGGGCCCACAACCATTGTGACTCCGAAATCACAATTTCGGACTTGCCCATCGGATCATGGTAAAGCGCCTAGCAACATCGCCCCATGATCCCCTAGGTATCACTGATAGTGCCTGCAAGAACCAGTTGGTCATGGTTAGCGTACAGTACGGTCCTTTCAACACATATATCCCGATCAGATCAACGACCATTGGTAAATCGAGAGTCGCTAGAGATCCGATAACTATGCATATATCTTGGGGATCAAATAGTGACATCGCGAGTGTTACTAGGCAAACCCATTTACCTAAAACACATCCAGTACTCTGGCCAGAGATTTATCACACTATTATCTCCTCAGATAGCATAGGATATCCACGCATGAAAGCGAGCGGTGAATCCTCGACAACGAATGTCAGGCCTCGTGCTCACAACCGAGTAAAAACCCAAAAACATGCGGAAGATTATCAAAAAGTGGGTAAAATTTTCGCTTTTAGGCCCGACGGTTTAAAACATATAATTTAAAATAGAACGATACTCAAAATAAGTTCCCAGTTTACAAAACCAACAAAAGCAAGTATAGCATCAATACAATAAACGTATCAGACTCCACATCAGAATACAACAACGAAGCACGGAGCATCTCCCCGGCTACTAGACTGATACCTACATATATGATATACGCTACTGGGACACTCAACCACCTCCTGGGGCACCGCCAGCTGGGTTACCTCCTCGACCAGCTGTATGACCTGGATAACACAACAGGCAACAAACAAACCATGCCCCAGAGGGACATGGGGTCAAACCCCAGTACGGAGAGCAAATAAACAGCAAAGATACAGCATAAATAAAATGCAGATGCTATGCATGAGACATCGGATAACAACAGGAGGCTACGACCAACAAGGGAGCCAAGGAAACCCAAGGCATAGCTCAATCAAATCTGCAACGGATAGGTGGCCACTGTGAGTGTAGGACATGTGGGAGTTACCCATTCACCCCTACTCTCTCACCAATACCAGGTGCATCAATCACTCCACCTGCTGTTGCCCAACTCATGAGATGTGGGAGCTACCCACTCCGCTCATAGTGGCTAACAGATCCCAGCAGGGAGATGAGGTATACGGGAGTTACCCGCTCGTCCTCCAACCTGGTAAGAAACAACAACTAATACAACAAGGCACAACTGCCAAAAGTACAAGATACGATACAACTGAGATATGAAATGCAAGAGATGCAAATGCGTGTATGCATATAACAACAGGCAGTAACCACTGGCAGCCATACACGTAAACAACAAACAGCCATCACTGCATTTACTCATGCCAACCTCACGCTGTAACAAGCTCGAATCCGTACCTTACGAGAAACAATTACCAAAAATTCAGATTCCTCGAAGGTGGGAGAAAGACACGGCCTGCACAAAATCTGTCAAACACACGATGCACAGATTTCAGGAAAAGCCTATAAATCTCACGACCATCTCACAAAAACTCACGGCCAGAATCTCATACCTATAACCAACGCTCAATACCACCCATACAGCTTAACAGAGGACTAAAATAGAGGCTAAGAACAAGATAACAACCACTAAAACTAGCGGCTACCTGAACACCGAAAAGCACACACGGAAACAGCAACTTCGTGCTCGAGTTCCAGCAAACGACAGCCTCCTAAATGGGTATGAGATTAAAGAGCTTTCCAAGAGGAGTCCAACGCTACCTCGAACGTGAAAAATGGTGGCGGAATCGATGGGAATCTACCGGAGAAGCTCACGGTAAATAGTAGTCGAGGGTTGAGAAACAGAGAATGAAAGTCGAGAGAAAATGCTAAGTATGGATTCTGATTTTTCCTCAATCATTGAAGGCCAACGCTCCAATTTATACACGCATGAAATCTGATTAAAAAGCCCACCAACAGAAACAGATTTCACAAGAAAAGCGCGCTAAAATGCTCAAAAGCACGGTGAAATCTGGAAAACTAAACGCTACGCTTGCTTCCAAACCACTGTGAAATCTGGACAACAACTACGCTGGAATCTGGAACCAAAACACGCTGAAAGCTGGAAATGTGCAACACTAAAACGACATCACACGCTACGGTGAAATCTGGAACTAAGAACGATGGAAGCTGATCGCCAAAACAAGCGCTGAAATCTGGTCACCAGTACGCTACACTCACAAAACAGATCTCATGCAAACAGATCTCACGCGAACAGATCTCACGCAAACACTATACCAGATCTCTCCACAAGAGCTAATCAAAACGACGCCGTGCTTACTTATCCAAACGACAGCGTTTCAAGCCTTAACAAAAACACGCTAGAATCAGATCTCTACACCTTAGCGCAAAACAGATCTCATGAAACGACGACGTATGAAAACGCGCCACAACGCTAAGCGCCCAGATTTCACAAGATTCTAACAGATCTCTCAAACCCGAACAGATCTCTCAAACCAGCAACGCTTACATCATCCACACAATGTTAACACACGATACTTACTTCATCAAATCTGCTACCAGATTTCACCAAAACAGATTTCACCCGAAAATCTCGAAATTACGAAAACTTCCAGAAATGTTCCAAATATGAAATCTGACCCGAAAATGCAACCCAAGCATTTAAAATGAAATCTGAATCACCAGAAATCACTAAAACCTAATTAATTCAACAATTAATCCTTAATACAATTTCCAGGTCTCACATTTCTTCCCCACTAAAAGGGATTTTGTCCTCGAAATCAAACAGCAATTCAAATACCAAAACACAGCAGTAAGATACAAAACAGGAACTCGCCTACACAGGCCAAGAGTTCAAGATAACTGGGCAAACAATTAACAACAACTAGGGAAGAAATACAACCAAAAGCTACAGTCTACTGGAAATTTAGCTCAACAGCTACTCAAACAGATGCGGCCACTCTCGCTGCATCTTTTCTTCCAGCTCCCAAGTAGCTTCTTCCCTTCCATGTTTGCTCCACTGCACCATTACCAACGGAATAGTCTTATTCCTCAACTGTTTCTCTTTTCTGCCAAGGATCTGCAAAGGATATTCCTGATAACTCAACGACTGATCTAGCTCCACCTCATCAGTTCCAAGCACGTGAGATGGATCTGGCTCATACTTCCTCAACATGGAAACATGAAAGATGTCATGGAGTGAAGACAACTCAGGCGGCAACAACATCCGATACGCTAAAGAGCCAATCCTCTCAACAATTTCATATGGACCAACATAACGAGGGGCTAATTTTCCCTTGCGTCCAAAGCGCATCACACTACGAAACGAAGAAACCTTGAGAAATACACGATCACCAACCTGAAACTCAAGAGGTCGACGCCTCTTATTCGCATAACTGGCTTGGCGATCCTGGGCAGCTTTCATCCTTTGTCGAATAAGATCCACATGATCTTTCATTTGCTGCACAAATTCAGGGGCAGATAGCTGCTTCTCCCCCATTTATTCCCAACATACCGGCGATCTGCACTTCCTGCCATACAAAGCCTCAAAAGGTGCCATACCAATCGTCACTTGGTAGCTGTTATTATACGAAAACTCAATCAAAGATAACGCGTCTTGCCAGCTACCTCCGAAATCCAACACCACAGCACACAACATATCCTCCAACGTCTGGATAGTTCGCTCAGATTGGCCATCTGTCTGGGGATGATACACGGTACTCATCGCCAATCTGGTTCCCAAAACTGTTTGCAAACTCTTCCAAAACCTGGAAGTAAACCTCGGATCTCGGTCAGAAACGATCGAAAACGGGCACACCGTGCAATATGACAATAAAATCCACGTACAGTTTCGCCATCTTCTTCAACAAGAAGGTCATACCATAGGGAATGAAGTGTGCAGACTTCGATAAACGGTCTACAACCACCCAAATAGCATCGCATCCTCTGCTGGTACGAGGCAGATGCGTCACAAAATCCATAGCAATGTGCTCCCAATTCCATTGGGGCACCTCTAAACTCTACAACAGACCACCAGGTCTCATCCTTTCGGCCTTTACCGTCTGGCAATTCAAACAACGAGCGACAAAACCAGCAACGTCACTCTTCAGGCCAGCCCACCAAAAGTGCGGCTTCAAAGCATGGTACATCTTCCGTGCACCAGGATGAACACTATGTCTGCTGCAATGCGCCTCACGAAGGATCTCCTCCTTCAAATCAATGAGGTTTGGCACAACCAACCTGCCACGAAACCTCAAGCAACCATCGGACGAGACGGAATAATCCTCAAGTTCGCCAGCCCTGACCTTCAACTTCAATTCGTGGATAGACGGATCAGTTCTTTGAGCTGCTCGAATGGTAGAAACAATCTGCGGCTCCACTTGGAAAGATGAAACCACAATGTAATCCTCAGTCGGGTAGAATCTCTAACCCGCAGTGTTAAGATGCTCTTGATCCTTAGAGATGTATAACGACGCAAGCATCTCACTAGCCTTCCTGCTTAAAGCATCAGCCACTACGTTCGACTTCCCAGGCTAGTACTTAATCTCACAGTCAAAGTCCTTAAGCAGCTCCATCCACCGACGCTGTCTCATGTTCAAGTCAGGCTACGAAAACAGATACTGCAAACTCTTGTGGTCGGAGTACACCACAAACTGCTCGCCATACAGGTAGTGACGCCAGATCTTTAACGCAAAGACCACCGCTGCTAACTCCAAATCATGGACTGGGTAACGAGTCTCGTGCGGTTTCAACTGCCGTGAGGCATACGCAATGACTCGACCATTCTGCATCAACACACAACCCAACCCATTGAGCGAAGCGTCAGAACAAACAACAAAACCACCTGAACCGGACGGCAGAGCCAACACAGGCACAGTAGTTACCTTTTCCTTGAGCAGTTGAAAACATTCTCGCACTGCTCAGTCCAAACAAACCTCTTGTCCTTCTGAGTTAATTGAGTCATCGGCTTTGCTATACTTGAGAATCCCTCAATGAAGCGACGATAGTAGCTAGCCAGACCCAAGAAACTACGAATCTCAGAAACATTCCTGGGACGCTCCCAGTTCAAAACAGCATCAACCTTGCTAGGATCAACCGAATCCCCTCGGCTGACCTTCTGAGTAATTGAGTCATCGGCTTTGCTATACTTGAGAATCCCTCAATGAAGCGACGATAGTAGCTAGCCAGACCCAAGAAACTACGAATCTCAGAAACATTCCTGGGACGCTCCCAGTTCAAAACAGCATCAACCTTGCTAGGATCAACCGAATCCCCTCGGCTGAAATCACATGCCCCAAGAAAACGACGCGATCCAACCAGAACTCACACTTGGAAAACTTGGCATACAACTGCTGGTCTCTCAGCATCTGAAGGACAATCCGCAAATGCTCCTTGTGCTCCAAAGGAGTCTTCGAATAGACTAAGATGTCGTCGATGAACACAATCACAAACTGATCGATAAACTCGCGGAAAACTCGATTCATCAAATCCATAAAGACTACAGGCGCGTTGGTCAAACCAAACGGCATCACCAAAAAATCGAAATGTCCGTACCTCATACGAAACGCAGTCTTCTCGACATCCTGATCTCTCACTCTCAGCTTATGGTACCCTGAACGAAGATCAATCTTTGAATACACCGTAGAACCTTGCAACTGATCAAACAGATCATCGATTCTCGGCACCGGTACTTGTTCTTGACAGTGGCTTATTCAACTGGCGAAAATCAATGCACATCCACATTGAGCCATCCTTCTTCTTTACAAACAAGATGGGCGCTCCCCACGGTGACATACTAGGTCAGATAAAACCTTTCTCCAGCAAATCATCTAGCTGCACCTTGAGTTCTTTCAACTCCGCAGGCTCCAGACGATAAGGAGCACACGAAATCGGAGCTGTGCCAGGCACCAGCTCTATGCTGAAGTCGATCTCCCGCCTCGGAGGAAAACCAGGAATCTCCTCCGGAAACACATCCGGAAATGTCGCACCACGGGAACATCACTAAGCTGCACACGGGAAGAAGAAGACGCATCCAAAGTGTAGATCATAAAGCCAGCATTCCCCAAAGACAACAAGCTAAACATCTCCATCGCTGAGATCAACGGGATCTTCGATCTAGAATCCTGGCCGTAGAAGTCCCACTTCTCGCCAGACAAAGGCCTAAAGCGCACAATCCCATGGAAGCAATCCACGGAGGCCCTATAGTTGGACAGCACATCCATCCCAACTATGCAATCGAAATCCCAAAATATCAAACGGATCAAATTCGCTAACAGGACATTCTCACCAAATCGCAACACACCATCCAACAAAACCTCCTGTGAGAACAAGCTCACACCACCAGGGGTAGAAACAGAAACAGCATCGTGCAAAGGAATGATACACAGACCATGCTCAACAACAAACGAATCAGAAATAAACGAATTCGATGCACCGGTGTCAAACAACACACGAGCAGGAAAGTCAAAGACAAGACATGTACCTCCAATCACCCGGCTCGGTGTCTCCTCGACCTGCTCCCTCGTGATGGCATTGACCTGAGCATGCTGGGGTCCTGAGAAGAAAGGCTGAGACGGCTGTCCAAAGCGCGAAGGACCAGGCTGCTGAAACGGCCTGAACTGAGTCTCACCCAATCGGGGCTGCTGAGAAAGGCCCCTAGACTGACCTCCTTGACCCTGGGGCAGGGCTGCACCCTGAGACGACCCAGCTGTCGGACACACCCTAGCATAGTGTCCATACTGTCCACAAAGGTTGCAGGAACCCTGCACACCGATACACTGGGTGGAAGAATGCTTCCCATCACAAAAGCCACAAAACTATACCCGAGAATCGCTGCTACTCGAGCTACCTGAACCGGAAGACCCTGAACCAGAATTTTTCTTGAATTGCTGACCGTGGGGTCGAAACCTCTGGTGGCCGGACTGCTGAGTCACCTGCTGCTGCTGGGGGTGATAGCCAGACTGGGAACCCTGAGACAACTGAGCTCCATGACCAACAGGTCTACCACTCTGCACTGCCTGCGCTACTTGCGCTCTACGCGTATGACGGCTCCTCATGCCCTCCTCAATGTTGATAACACTATCAACGGCCTCAGCATACGTCTTGGGCTTGCTCGTCAAGACACTTTGGTACAAATCTTCATTCAAGCCTTCCACGAATCTGGTACTCTTGGTCCTCTCCCGGCCAGCAACGTGCGGAACATAAGCCAACAACGCAGAAAACTTGCGAGCATACTCGCGCACAGTCATCAAGCCCTGCTCCAAAAACTCAAACTCCCGTTCACGGGCAGCCACATACGAATCGGGGATATACTCCTGCCTGAATGTCTCACAGAAACTGTCCCAAGTGATACCAACTCCAGTCTCCACTAAGGTACTAGACGCGCCTCGCCACCAGTGCTCTGCGGCCTTCCTCAGCAACAAGGTCACTAACCTCAACCGGAGTCCATCGTCATACTGAGCCCGATCAAAAAGATGAATGACGTTATGGAGCCACGAATCAGCATCCTCACTCGACTCGTCGCCATTAAAGACATGAGGGTTCATCCTCTGAAACCAAGCTATAACAACATCCATCCTCTCCACCGGAGTCGGCGGAGCCTCAGCTTCCCCTTCTTCGCTACTCTCATGAGTACGACTAGGAGCACTATACGAATCCTAGTTCTGACCTCCTGACTCCTAGAACTGCCCCCTACCTCTACCACGACGTCTAGGCGGCATCTAAAATACACTCAACAGGATAAGGAAAAACAGAACAGATACAGCATAGAAAGCATATAACACAAAATATGCAGCACGTAGTCACATAAGTCAAGCACATGCAACACACGACACTGTGCCTAGACTCAAGTGTGATCAAAGAACTTGAGCTTATCCCAGCTTAAGCTCTGATACCAAAAATGTCAGGCCTCGTGCTCACAACCGAGTAAAAACCCAAACACATGCGGAAGCTTATCAAAAAGTGGGTAAAATTTTCGCTTTTAGGCCCGACGGTTTAAAACATATAATTTAAAATAGAACAATACTCAAAATAAGTTCCCAGTTTACAAAACCAACAAAAGCAAGTATAGCATCAATACAAATAAACGTATCAGACTCCACATCAGAATACAACAACGAAGCACAGGGCATCTCCCCGGCTACTAGACTGATACCTACATATATGATATACGCTACTGGGACACTCAACCACCTCCTGGGGCACCGCCAGCTGGGTTACCTCCTCGACCAGCTGTATGACCTGGACAACACAACAGGCAACAAACAAACCAAGCCCCAGAAGGACATGGGGTCAAACCCCAATACGGAGAGAAAATAAACAGCAAAGATAAAGCATAAATAAAATGCAGATG
>KQ989606.1:95443-111323 GCA_001598015.1 Dorcoceras hygrometricum | reverse complement strand
GTAACCACTTGGAAAGTCCGAACGAGGGTAGTTCGATAGATCACCAGGTCACTATCTATCTGCATGCTCAGAACATCACAATGTTCCCTACCAATGAAACATGGTACTTTGCATCGCAGATACTAGTCTCGAGCTCGGGCGGCCTTATCCTCATTTTGACGGCCCAATCGACTAGGAACATGTTTAGAATACACAGCGACTATTAGATGTGTTTCATGATAGCCGTCATACCCACTATCACATCTAACATACGCTTTAGTGCATTCTAGGTCTTTACTCAACGCAATTATAAATCATCATACACACAATGAAAGTAAAGAATGCCATATGGATAAATGCGAATATCAAATATAAAGATTGTCATATACAAGAGTCTATAAACCCACACGCCACAAGTTGGCTAGTTGGGCATCTACTCTAACAGAAAGGAAGCCAAGGAATTCAATAGCTGACAACAGATCCTGCGAAGAATGGTTAGTGGCCACTGGTGTGTGTACAAGCACACGGGAATTACCCGCTCATCTTTACACCACACCTGAATACCAGATGCATCAATAACTCAACCTGCTGTTGCCCAACCCATGAACTGTGGTAGTTAACCACTCGGCGCATGAGGGCTAACAGACCAGCAGGGAGATGAGAGTGCGGTATTGCCGCTCGCCCAAAAAATCTGGTAAGAACAGAACAGCAATAACAACAGGACATGGCTGCAACAGCTGAATGGAAATGATAATGCGTATGCAATGCAACAGTTAAACCAACACATAAACAACAATGCAATGCATACACAACAAACACATAATATCCATGCCAATTCCAGCCGTAATATAAGCTCAACATCCGTACCTCACCAGCTTATGAGCTATAATTACCACACACAGCTGCTAATATCAAATCCGAGCAACACGGATGTGTCACCTGCTATATCAACACAAGCCACTGCTCAAAATCCGAAACGTAAAATAACAACAGCTGGGAGCTACAACTCCACCAGCGCTCATCTACCTTCCTAATTCAACGGAAAGCTCTAACAAAGCTTAAAGGTAGCATCTTTACTTACCCCAACGAAACTACTGGCACGAAAGGGAACGCTTATGCTAGAAAACTACACCAGGGAGGTGTTTTAGCGATCCTGCGATCCTCTTCCAGCTCCTCCAACGCTTTCTAAAGAGGTATAGAACGAAGTGCCTTAGCGAGAGGAGTCCAACGCTACCACTCTCACTCTCGTCGGAGTTGTCTACCACCGAAAATTAGGACGTATAAGGTTACTGTGAACAGTAACTAGGGTTCGCGACAAGATTTGCTATCGGGAAATATTTCTAAGTATGGGATCTGTTAAACAATCGAAGACCAAGTCTTCTCTTAAATACACTACTCAAACAGCAGATAGAAATAGGAACAGATCCACCGACAAAATCAGTTGTCGCAACTAATATTCCCAACCAGCAGGAATCTCGCATCAGCTTTTGTCTATCGTTAATATATAACCAGCAGTTAAATCTTTCAAGCAACGCTAAGACTAAACGGCGTCGCACCAACTTAACCAAACGACGTCGCAGAGGAAAACGTCACCTTGCTACCAACGCTGATTCACAAACCAGCAGTCACAACACATGAGATCTCTCAACTGCTGATGTCTATCATAACCAACAACTGATACAAAGCGCTCCACTCAAAACGCTGTCGTTCCAACGTATCTAAACGACGTAGTTTCTATGCACGCTAATAAACATGCTAGCTAAACCAACAGCTGATAACTCGCAACAGCTAGATACGCGCTAATATACCAACGTCTGGAATCCACGTCAGCATTGCTGCTGCTTCCTACCAACACGCAACATCTGAAATATCAAAAACTGACGCGATCACTCAACGGCTGATCCCACTACTACTGCTACTGATTCCAACACTTAGGAAAATTCGATGTCTACGCCAAGCACATCGACCAACAGCTGGTCCAAACCCGACCAACACCTGATTACGAAAACACAGGTCTCACATCTCTCCCCCACTAAAACACGATTTCGTCCTCGAAATCAAACTCAGGAAACAACTGAACTCACAACCAAGAGTTCAAGATAACTGAGCAAACAATTACTGAAATCTGATGCAACACTCACGCAAACAGATGCGGCCACTCATGTTGCATCTTCTCTTCCACCTCCCAGGTAGCTTCTTCCCTACCATGTTTGCTCCATTGAACCATCATCAAGGGAATGGTTTTATTCCTCAACTGCTTCTATTTACGATCCAAAATTCGCAAGGGATACTCAACATAACTCAACGTCTTATCTAGCTCAACCTCGTCAGTCCTCAACACATGAGACGGATCTGGCTCGTACTTTCTCAACATGGAAACATGAAAGAAATCATGTAGAGAAGATAAGTCTGGTGGCAACAACAGCCGATACGCCAAAGAGCCAATCCTCTCAACAATTTCATACGGACCAACATAACGAGGGGCTAACTTTCCCTTGTGTCCAAAGCGCATGACACTACGAAACGGAGAAACTTTAAGGAAAACGAGATCACCAACCTGAAACTATAGAGGTCGACGCCTCCTATTTGCATAACTGGCTTGGCGATCCTGGGCAGCTTTCATCCGCTGTCGAATCAGATCCACATGATCCTTCATCTGCTGCACAAACTCTGGGGAAGATAGCTGCTTCTCCCCCACTTCTTCCCAAAATACTGGCGATCTGCACTTTCTGCCATACAAAGCCTCGAACGGCGCCATACCAATCGTCACTTGGTAGCTGTTATTGTAGGAAAATTCAACTAAAGACAACGCGTCTTGCCAGCTACCACCAAAATCCATTACAACAGCTCTTAACATATCCTCCAACGTCTGGATAGTTCGCTCCGATTGGCCATCTGTTTGGGGGTGATACGTTGTACTCATAGCCAATCTGTTACCCAAAGCTGCTTGCAAACTCTTCCAAAACCTGGAAGTAAACCTCGGATCTCGGTCCGAAACGATTGAAACAGGCACACCGTGCAATCTAACCACAAAATCCACGTACAGTTTCGCCATTTTCTTCAAAGAGAAGGTCATACCATAGGGAATGAAGTGCGCAAAGTTCGACAATCTGTCGATTACAACCCAAATCACATCGTAACCTCTACTGGAACGAGACAAATGCGTTACAAAATCCATCGCTATGTGCTCCCAATTCCATTGGGGCACTCCCAAACTCTGCAACAGACCACCAGGTCTCATCCGTACAGCCTTAACCTGCTGACAGTTTAAGCAACGAGCAACAAAACCAGCAACGTCGCTCTTCCAACCAGCCCACCAAAAGTGCGGCTTCAACACATGGTACATCTTCCGTGCACCAGAATGAACACTGTGTCTACTGCAATGCGCTTCTCTAAGGATCTCCTCCCGAAGATCTATCAGATTGGGCACAACCAACCTACCCCGGAAACGCAAACAACCATCGGACGAAACAAAATATGTTGGCACAGCGGCGGATCCGGATCCTGTTCCCGGGGGCACAGCGGAAGTTTCAAAATTTGCCCCGAAAACGTTCAATACATAATAATAAAAGCAATAAAACATTCATAGGATGTTTTATAGAAGATACCTTGCTGGCGTCTAGGCGCCTCGCTCAGACCAGATTCACAGGGAAACTGGCACTTCAACGGTAGGCGGCGGTAGATCTCCTAATCCGGTCCACGACTGGATTCACGGCTCCTTCGTCAGTCTGTAATAGAAGAGCTGATGAATGGCGGCGGTAGATCTCCTAATCCGGTCCACGACTGGATTCACGGCTCCTTCGTCAGTCTGTAATAGAAGAGCTGATGAATTTGTCACGAACGGAATCTCCTCGTCGACGTGATCGAAACAAGTCCAATCACGTGAGCAACGGCGGGCGGCGGCGCGTGGCCGACGGCGGTGGCGCGTGTGGTGGTGGGTGGCCGAGAGGAGAGGGAGAGGGAAGGTGGCGGCTACTGTGTAGGGTTGTGATGCAAGAGTGTGTCACAATGTAGCCCTAGGTCAATTATTTATTAGACTTGTGATGGGCTTGGATTGGCCCAATGGGCCTGGGGCGGGCCCAGGTCCATATGACATTTGGTTCATTCCTATCACCGTGGCTTCATCATAACTCCGATCGACGATCTGATAAGACCGATCTACACAGTTTCCAAAACTGAGTATTATGATGCGAAAACAATTTTTCAGACCACCTAGTCCAAAATTGCAGTTTGGTCCTCCAAGTTTCAAGGATAGTCAAACCAGCCCAAACTTTAGGGAAATTGCAATTTGACCCCTGTTGACTTTTAGGAAGTCGCACTCCCTAAATTCCTCTTCCTATGCTCAACACATTGAGCTCAGTTTCCATGCGGGAATCATGAAACCAGTACTTGTGTGACCCTCAATGGTTCAGGGATACAGCTAGCCGTGGGCTCACAACCATTGTGACTCCGAAATCACAATTTCGGACTGACCCAACGGATCATGGTAAAGCGCCTAGCAACATCGTCCCATGATCCCCTAGGTATCACTGATAGTGCCTGCAAGAACCAGTCGGTCATGGTTAGCGTACAGTACGGTCCTTTCAACACATATATCCCGATCAGATCAACGACCATTGGTAAATCGAGAGTCGCTAGAGATCCAATAACTATGCATACATCTTGGAGATAAAATAGTGACATCGCGTGTGTTACTAGGTAAGACCCAACGGATCATGGTAAAGCGCCTAGCAACATCGTCCCATGATCCCCTAGGTATCACTGATAGTGCCTGCAAGAACCAGTCGGTCATGGTTAGCGTACAGTACGGTCCTTTCAACACATATATCCCGATCAGATCAACGACCATTGGTAAATCGAGAGTCGCTAGAGATCCAATAACTATGCATACATCTTGGAGATAAAATAGTGACATCGCGTGTGTTACTAGGTAAACCCATTTACCTAAAACACATCTAGTACTCTGGCCAGAGATTTATTATACTATTATCTCCTCAGATAGCATAGGATATCCACACACAAAGGCGAGCGGTGAATCCTCGACAACGAAGCATCGACTTCTACATGCATCGGGACCTCACCCAATCCCACCACCTAATGACCCCAACTGAGTCGATAAACGGGTCAAAGTGAGGCACCTGTCATGTAGAGTCTCAATGACGTTTCGAGTAGTGAGGACTAATCGGTACAACCAAGACCTCGGACTTATCCACTCGACAAATGGTAACCACTTGGAAAGTCCGAACGAGGGTAGTTCGATAGATCACCAGGTCACTATCCATCTGCATGCTCAAAACATCACAATGTTCCCTACCAATGAAACGTGGTACTTCGCATCACAGATGCTAGTATCAAGCTCGGGCGGCCTTATCCTCATTTTGACGGCCCAATCGACTAGGAACGAGTTTCAGAATACACAGTGACTATTAGATGTGTTTCATGATAGCCATCATATCCACTATCACATCTAACATACATTATGGTGCATTCTAGGTCTTTATCCAACACAATTGTTAACATTATAGCATAATGAAAATAAAGAATGCCATAAAAGAAATGCGAATTTCATAAATAAAGATCGTTATTCAAAGAGTCAATAAAACCCACACGCCACAAGTTGGCTAGTTGGGCATCTACTCTAACAAAATAGTCCTCAAGTTGACCAGCCCTGACCTTCAACTTCATCTCGTGGATGGAAGGATCTGTCTCTTGAGCCGCTCTAATGCTCGAAATGATCTGTGGCTCAACTTGGAAAGAAGAAACCACCACATAATCCTCAGCCGGGTAAAACCTCCTACCCGTAGTGCTAAGATGCTCACGGTCTTTAGAAACATACAACGACGCAATCATATCTCCTTGAGCCTTTCTGCTCAATGCATCAGCCACTACATTAACTTTCCCAGGATGGTACTTGATCTCACAATCAAAATCCTTCAGCAGATCCATCCACCTACACTGTTTCATATTCAAGTCAGGCTGCGAAAACAAATACTGCAAACTCTTGTGGTCCGAATACACCACAAATTGCTCACCATACAGATAGTGGCGCCAAATATTCAATGCAAAGATCACAGCTGCTAGCTCCAAATCATGAACTGGATAACGAGTCTCGTGCGGTTTCAACTGCCGAGAGGCATACGCAATGACTCGTCCATGCAGCATCAACACACAGCCCAATCCATTGAGCGAAGCATCAGAACACATGACGTAACCACCTGAACCAGACGACAAAGCCAACACAGGTGCAGTAGTCAACTTCTCCTTGAGCAATTGAAAAGTATTCTCGCATTGCTCAGTCCAAACGAACCGCTTGTCCTTCTGAGTCAACTGAGTCATCGGCCTTGATATACTAGAGAAACGCTCTATAAAACGACGGTAATAGCCAGCCAGACCCAAGAAACTACGAACCTCAGACACATTCCTAGGTCGCTCCCAGTTCAAAACAGCATCAACCTTACTGGGATCCACAGAAATGCCATCCGCTGAAATCACATGACCCAGAAACACGACGCGATCCAGCCAGAACTCGCACTTAGAAAACTTGGCATATAGCTGTGAGTCTCTCAACGTCTGAAGAACAACTCTCAAATTCTCCTTATGCTCCAAAGGAGTCTTAGAATACACCAAGATATCGTCGATGAACACGATCACAAACTGATCTATAAACTCTCGGAAGACTCGGTTCATCAAATCCATGAAGACTGCAGGAGCATTGGTCAACCCAAAAGGCATTACCAGAAACTCAAAATGCCCGTGCCTAGTACGAAAAGCAGTCTTCGCGATATCTTGATCTCTAACTCTCAACTGATGGTGCCATGAACGTAGATCGATCTTCGAATATACGGCAGAGCCTTGCAACTGGTCAAACAAGTCGTCGATCCTCGGCAACGGGTACTTATTATTCACGGTAACTTTGTTCAGCTGACGAAAGTCAATGCACATTCTCATTGTGCCATCCTTATTCTTGACAAACAAAATAGGAGCTCCCCACAGCGACATGCTAGGTCTGATAAAACCCTTCTCTAGCAAGTCATCCAGTTGCACCTTGATCTCTCTCAATTCAGCAGGCACTAAATGATATGGTGCACGCGAAATAGGAGCTGTGCCAGGCACCAACTCGATGATAAAGTCAATCTCCCTCCTCGGAGGAAAACCAGGAATCTCCTCCGGAAACACATCAGGAAAATGATGCACCACTGGAACGTCGCTGAGCTGCACATGCGAAGAATAAGTATCATCTAACGCGTAGATCATAAAACCAGCGTTCTCCGCCGACAACAAGCTGAACATCTCCATCGCTGAGACTAGCGGAATCTTAGACTGGGAATCCGCACTGTAGAAATTTCATTTCTCACCGGACGGAGGCCTAAAACGTACGATCCCATGGAAAAAATCCACGGAGGCCCTATACCTGGACAACACGTCCATTTCCACTATGCAGTCGAAATCCCACAACATCAAACGAAACAAATTCGCCACTAGCACATGCTCGCCAAACCTCAGAACGCCATCCAAAAAAACATCTTGGGAGAACAGGCTAGCACCGCCAGGAGTAGAAACAGACACCACATCACGCAACTCCCTCGTAATGGCATTCACTTGAGCATGTTGGGGTCCAGATAAATGCTGCTGAGACGACTGTTCGAAACGTGACGGACCAGGCAACTGAAACGGCCTAAACTGCGTCTCTCCAATCCTAGGCTACGGGAACTGAGGGAAACGACCCCTAGACGATCCTCCTCGACCCTGAGGTGGGGCTGCGGCTTGCTGCGATCCGGCTGACGGACACACCCTCGCGAAATGCCCATACTGACCACAGATATTACAAGAGCCCTGCACACCAACGCACTGAGTCGACGAATGCTTGCCTCCACAGAAGCCACAAAACTCTGCCCTAGAACCACTGCTACTAGAGCAGCCAGAACCAGAAGAACCAGAACCAGATTTCTTCTTAAACTGATGGCCACGAGGTCGGAACCTCTGACGGCTAGACTGCTGAGCCAACTGCTACTGCTTTGAGGGTTGATGAGCAGACTGGGAAGACTGAGAAGACTGTGCTCCTTGAACAGCGGGACGACCACCCTGAGCACCCTGAGGCCTAGCACGCGACCTCCGGTTCCGCAGACCTTCCTCGATATCAACAGTTCTATCCACAGCCTCTGCATAGCTCTTTGGTTTACTCGACAAAACCAAAGTATACAACTCTTCATTAAAACCCTCAATAAACTTGGTCCTCTTGGCCCTCTCCCGGCCAGCAACATGCGGGACATACGCAAACAGAGAAGAAAACCTACGAGCATACTCACGCACCGAAGATGTACCTTGCTCCAAGTTGTCAAACTCCCGCTCACGGGCGTTCACATACGACTTCGGGATGTACTCTTGCCAAAAGACAACACAGAAGCTATCCCAAAAAATCTCCACACCGGTCTCCTCAAGTGTCCTTGAAGCGCCACGCCACCAACGCTCCGCACTCTTCCTCAACTGAAAGGTCGCCAAACTCAACCGAAGCACATCATCATACTGAACACGATCGAACAAACCAGTGATGTGCTGCAACCATGAATCCGCATCTTCGCTAGACTCGTCATCGTTAAAGATCTGGGGACTCACCCTGTGACGCCCCAATCCCCATGGGAGTCACGAGATCAAGGAAAAAGGAAATAAAAAGAAAATAGAAGGGCAGAATAATAAATAGAACAAGCTGTATTTCCTTGCTCATAAAAAAAATCGAAATACAACCATTGGCGCCATAAAATAAAACCAGCCTTCATTACAAATTCAAAGTACAAAATGCGAAATCGCGATATTACAACTACTGAACTCTATCTGAATTCATCTTTGTTGTAACGGATCTCAATACAGATTTGACTAAGATCAAGGACAACAATAATAGCAAAATACAAAATGAACATCACGGAAACACAGGCCTTCGATAAACACTAACACGTCGCTGCTGGTTCAAACTCCACCTCCCATCTGCTCCGACGCCGACTAACCTGCATCAAGAAAGCTAGTGAGCCTAGGGGCTCAGCAAGCAAACTGAGAGTAACAAGCACAATATGCAGGTGTAAAACATAAGACATCACAGTTTTAAAATAAGTCATAGGACATCGTTCATCATATCTTTTGTTCTGTAAATAAATTCAAATACCAGCGTTATCATTTTTGTTAGACATATGGCTCAGAAGCTCTACTTAGGTCCCATTGCACTCGATCAAATGACTACTGATATCAATTTCAATATGGTGAAATCTCACCCAATATGAAGGGGAAACTGACTCTTAGCATCGGGGTTCACTTCATTTTAAAACTCATACTTCCTTCGAAAATCGTTTTACTGAGCATCCAGCTGAGACATAGAAAATCAGAAGTTGGGGTAAATTCAGTTGTTGGCAAGAAAACCAGATGATGTGAACAGTAGATCAGTCGATGGGTACATATCAGTGGTCAACAAACTTAATTTGGTCAACGGAGTAACAGTAGAACAACCAGTCGATGGTTCAAGAACAACCAGTCATTGGGTAAGGGCGATCAGCAGATGAAAGAAAACCAGACGATAGATGTAAATCAGTAGTGAAGTACTTAAGGGAAAGAAATCAGTCGCAAGCAACAGTAACCCGTCACAAGCAAAACCAGTCGCAAGCAACAGTAGCCAGTCGCAACATAGCAACCAGTCGCAACATCGCAACATTGCAACCAGTCGCAACATAGCAACCAGTCGATGGTTATGAAATACGATGTGAACAGTAAGCCAGCTGATGTTTATGAGATACGATAACGTCACGAACAACATCCACAATATCAGAATTCACCTATCAAACCAGACTTAGTTCTGGTTCGACTAGCATTTCCAACTTCGCGGAGTCAAATTTGGACGCTGTCCTTCACCAGAGAAAAGAAGAACATCCTAATCTTTATGAGTTGGAAATCTGAAATGCTCAGCGATTTAAAATCAACATCATCAACTTCGTAAAATACATTTGAGTTCCAAACATAATCCACTGTGAACCCGAACATTAAACATACATTATAATATCAGCAGAACATGAGCAAATGCTGATATTAAGCATAGCTTAGGCAAGAATCACGAAATGAAGCGAAAAAAATACATAAGCTTTCACGGCGTAGCAAGAATCAAATTTACTTGCCTCAATACGAAGGAATCACGAGATACAGCAGATCACGAACAGAGAGTCTTCCCAAGCGCAACGGTGAGCTTCCTATTTTCTTTGATGCAAAAATGGATATTTTCTTGCAAAAGAATTAACTTATAGCCCATGTACCATAGGCATGGGAGTCTGATATGTAACAGGGGAAAAACACTCAAGTAGGCATGGTAAACCAAGCGTACATCAGAAAATTTTACTTAAAATTCCCTGTCAATGTTTTGATTTGTAAATGTACTACACAAAAATCTGAAATTTAACCATTCTCCCATCCAAAACCCAAGCGCAACGGTGAGCTTCCTATTTTCTTTGATGCAAAAAATGGATATTTTCTTGCAAAAGAATTAACTTATAGCCCATGTACCATAGGCATGGGAGTCTGATATGTAACAGGGGAAAAACACTCAAGTAGGCATGGTAAACCAAGCGTACATCAGAAAATTTTACTTAAAATTCCCTGTCAATGTTTTGATTTGTAAATGTACTACACAAAAATCTGAAATTTAACCATTCTCCCATCCAAAACCATTTTATTTGTAAAGTTTGAAATTGCTTGGCTACGCTCGGGTGACAACTGATCGGACCTCTGTATCTTATGAAATCTAAGAAATAAGAAATCAGCTACTTGGACAAATAAAAAAAAACTGCTGAAATCTGAAATTAGAAATGGATCCTCAATATATAAGGATTTGAATTTGTGGTCCTATGGATTTTGGGGCACTACACATCCGTTGGAACCTAGCAATCACAATCTCCATATTTTCCACACGGGTTGCTAAGTTGTCAACTTCATCCTCTTCACGTCTACCACGACCACGGGAAGGGAAACTACGTTGATCCTCGTTCTAATCTCCAGACTCGTCCTGAAACTGCCCTCTACCTCTACCCCTACGCCTAGGCGACATCTCTCTACGAAGGCACTAAACAGGATAAGAAAACACAGAACAGAAACAGCATAGAAGTCACATAGCACAACCATATGCATCACATAATCACATAGTCAAGCACAAATAACACACGACACTGTGCCTAGACTCAAGTGTGATCAAAGAAATCGAGCTTATCCCAGCTTAAGCTCTGATACCAAAAATGTCAGGCCTCATGCACACATCAGAGTAAAACCACGCAAACACAAACGGAAGCTACTAAAAAGTGGCTAAAATTTTTGCTTTTGGCCTGACTGAAAGATAACATAATTTAAAATACAAGATACTTAAAATAATCCCAATTTATAAATCCACAACAGCACAAACATTCAAGTACAACAAATGCCCAACGGCTGAATACAACACAAGTAAGAGACCGACAGCTATATAGATCTAAGCATCACCCGGACATCCCACCCGGGGTGATACCAGTGCATATAGATAATATACATAACTGGGACACTCTATCTACCTCCTGGGGCACCTCCAGCTGGGTCAAAGCCATGGCCAACGGAATAACCTGGGAAACCTGAACAACAAACAGGCAAACAAACACAACAGCCCCATAGGGACCTCGGGGTTAAACCCCAGTACGGAGAGAAACTATAAAACAGCAATGAATAGCAAAAGATATAATGCTAATGCTATGCATGAAAGACAATGCAACAGCCAAAGGCTACAACCAAGAAAGGGAGCCAAGGAATTCAACAGCTGACAACAGATGCTGCGAAGAATGGTTAGTGGCCACTGGGGTGTGCACAAGCACACGGGAATTACCCGCTCATCTTTACACCACACCTGAATACCAGATGCATCAATGACTCAACCCGCTGTTGCCCAACCCATGAACTGTGGTAGTTAACCACTCGGCGCATGAGGGCTAACAGACCAGCAGGGAGATGAGAGTGCGGTATTGCCGCTCGCCCTCAAAATCTGGTAAGAACAGAATAGCAATAACAACAGGACATGGCTGCAACAGCTGAATGGAAATAATAATGCGTATGCAATGAAACAGTTAAACCAACACATAAACAACAATGCAATGCATACACAGCAAACACATAATATCCATGCCAATTCCAGCCGTAATACAAGCTCAACATCCGTACCTCACCAGCTTCTGAGCTATAATTACCACACACAGCTGCTACTATCAAATCCGAGCAACACAGATTTGTCACCTGCTATATCAACACAAGCCACTGCTCAAAAGCCGAAACGTAAAATAACAGCAGCTGGGAGCTACAACTCCACCAGCGCTCATCTACCTTCCTAATTCAACGGAAAGCTCTAACAAAGCTTAAAGGTGCATCTTTACTTACCCTAACGAAACTACTGGCACGGCAGGGAACGCTTATGCTAGAAAACTACACCAGGGAGGTGTCTTAGCGATCCTACGATCCTTTGCCAGCTCCTCCAACGCTTTCTAAAGAGGTGTAGAACGAAGCGCCTTAGCGAGAGGAGTCCAACGCTACCACTCTCACTCTCGCCGGAGTTGTCTACCACCGGAAATTAGGACGGATAAGGTTACTGTGAACTGTAACTAGGGTTCGCGACAAGATTTGCTATCGGGAAATATTTCTAAGTATGGGATCTGTTAAACAATCGAAGACCAAGTCTTCTGTTTAATACACTACTCAAACAGCAGATAGAAACAGGAACAGATCCACCGACAAAATCAGTTGTCGCAACTAATATTCCCAAACAGCAGGAATCTCGCATCAGCTTTTGTCTATCTCTAATATATAACCAGCAGTTAAATCTTTCAAACAACGCTAAGACTAAACGGATTCGCACCAACTTAACCAAACGACGTCGCAGAGGAACACGTCACCTTGCTACCAACGCTGATTCACAAACCAGCAGTCACAACGCATGAGATCTCTCAACAGATGATGTCTATAATAACCAACAGCTGATACAAAGCGCTCCACTCAAAACGCTGTCGTTCCAACTTATCTAAACGACGTAGTTTCTATGCACGCTAATAAACACCCTAGAGAAACCAACAGCTGATCACTCACAACAGCTGGATACGCGCTAATATACCAACGTCTGGAATCCACGTCAGCATTGCTGCTGCTTCCTACCAACACACGCCATCTGAAATATCAACAACTGACGCGATCAGTCAACGGCTGATCCCACTACTACTGCTGCTGATTCCAACACTTAGGAAAATTCGATGTCTACGCCAAGCACATCGACCAACAGCTGGTCCAAACCCGACCACACCTGATTGCGAAAACACAGGTCTCATAGCTCTTATGTCGACTCTGGGCAGTCCTCATCCTATCTCTGATCCTCTGTGTGAGGATTCAGATTTAGATTAGTGGTTAATTTTTTGTTTGGGTTTAGCCACGTGAATTTTGAAGATATAGAGTTGTCGAATTGCTCCAAGTATTGAATCAACCGTACTGTAGCCAACGACTGGTAGGATTTGGAATTTGATGGTTACTGCAGCTTGCAGCTGGTGGAAATGGAAAATCAGTCGTTGCGCTTGTGTTGCGTCTGGCAGTCGTTGCGCTCGTGAGAGAATGACCAGTCGATGAATTGAAGAACCAGTCGCGGGAGGAATTGTGTTGCGACTGGGTGAACAGCTGCTGGTAGCGATACTCGCGTGAGTAGCGGCGTCGTTTGATTTAGTTAAACTCTACGTTTTGAATATTGCGACTGGGTGACCAACTGTGGAATTGAGGAACCAGTCGAGGGAGCAACGCGACGTCGTCTGGTTAAGTTGAAACGCTGCGTTTCGAGGATTGCGTCTGGTACCAGTTGTGAGGAATCTACCAGCTTTTGGTTTAGCTTGCGTCTGGGTTATTTAGCGCCTTGACGATGGATCAGGCTGAGGAGACGCCGGGCATGGTGATTAGAGGTACATGCTCTATTTATGATTATCCTGCGAGAGTTTTGTTTGACACTGGTGCATCACACTCTTTTATATCTGAGATGTTTGTGTTTGAGCGTGGGTTGAGTTCTTCCCCACTGTATGATGTTGTTTCTGTGTCCACCCCTGCTAGGTTTGAGCGTGGGTTGAGTTCTTCCCCACTGTATGATGTTGTTTCTGTGTCCAACCCCTGCTAGTGTGAATCTGTGGTCTCGAGAGGTTGTGGTTGATTGCCTGATTAGGTTTGATGAGCATGTTTTGGTGACCAATCTGATTGTCTTGGGGATTAGAGATTTCGACTGTATTTTGGGAATGGACGTATTATCTAGCTATAAGGCTACCGTTGGTTGCTTCCATGGTGTGGTGAGATTTCGCCCTGATACGGGTGTGAGGTGAGATTTCTACGGCACGGATTCGAGGTCGAAGATTCCCCTAGTGTCCGCTATGGAGATATTTAGCCTGCTATCGCTAGGTAATGCGGGATTCATGATCTATGCACTTGATAGTTCCTAGGAGCAGCGATTAGAGTTGCGCGACATCCCCGTCGTTCGAGAGTTTCCCAACGTGTTTCCAGATGAGATTCCTGGATTTCCTCCTCGATGTGAAATCGACTTCAGTATTGAGTTGGTGCCCGGTACTGCCCCGATTTCTAGATCCGCTATGGAGATATTTAGCCTGCTATCGCTAGGTAATGCGGGATTCATGATCTATGCACTTGATAGTTCCTAGGAGCAGCGATTAGAGTTGCGCGACATCCCCGTCGTTCGAGAGTTTCCCAACGTGTTTCCAGATGAGATTCCTGGATTTCCTCCTCGATGTGAGATCGACTTCAGTATCGAGTTGGTGCCCGGTACCTCCCCGATTTCTAGAGCTCCTTACCGGTTGGCGCCCGCAGAGTTGAAAGAGCTGAAGGAACAGTTGAGCGATCTCTTAGAGAAATGCTTCATTAGACCGAGCATGTCGCCTTGGGGAGCTCCGATTCTGTTTGTGAAGAAGAAGGATGGTACTATGAGGATGTGCGTGGACTTTAGACAGTTGAATAAGGCCACGGTGAAGAACAAGTATCCTCTGCCGAGGATTGATGACTTGTTCGGTCAGCTGCAGGGATCGGTTGTTTACTCGAAGATTGACTTGCGCTCTGGTTATCACCAGTTGCGAATTAGAGACGCTGATGTGGCAAAGACGGCCTTCCGGACTCGATATGGGCATTTTGAGTTTCTTGTCATTCCTTTTGGATTGACGAATGCCCCTGCTGTCTTTATGGATTTGATGAATCGCGTCTTCAGCGAGTATATCGATCGGTTCGTTATCGTCTTCATAGATGACATCTTGGTGTACTCGAGGAGCAAGAGAGAGCACAAGGAGCATTTGAGACTAGTATTGCAGAGATTGAGAGACTCACAGCTCTATGCCAAATTCAGCAAGTGCGAGTTTTGGCTCGACAGGATTATCTTTTTGGGTCACATGATTTCAGCACAAGGGATTTCTGTAGATCCGAGCAAGGTCGAAGCAGTGCTTAACTGGGAGAGACCTCGAAACGTTTCAGAGATCCGTAGTTTCTTGGGGTTGGCCGGCTACTATAGGCGTTTCATTGAGAAGTTTTCTTCGATAGCCAGGCCTATGACGCAGTTGACTCAAAAAGATAAGAGATTTGTATGGACTGATGAGTGCGAGTACAGTTTTCAGACGTTGAAGGAGAAGTTGACTATTGCTCCTGTCTTGGCCCTACCGTCTGGCTCCGGAGGATTTGTTGTGTGCTCCGATGCTTCTCTGAATGGTTTAGGGTGTGTTCTGATGCAGAACGGGTACGTGATTGCGTATGCGTCTCGACAGCTGAAGCCTCACGAGACGAGGTACCCGGTTCATGATTTGGAGTTGGCTGCGATAGTGTTTGCCTTGAAGATTTGGCGACATTATCT
>KQ989606.1:68276-91987 GCA_001598015.1 Dorcoceras hygrometricum | reverse complement strand
AGTTGAGTTTTCGTATAATAACAGCTACCAGGTGACTATTGGAATGGCTCCGTTTGAGGCGTTGTATGGTCGAAAGTGCAGATCCCCGATTTGTTGGGAAGAAGTTGGTGAGAGACAGCTTTCTACATCGGATTTTTTTCAGCACATGAAGGATCAAATTGACTTGATTCGGAGTCGAATGAAGGCTGCTCAAGACCGTTTCTCTAGCTATGCGAACCGTAGACGTCGACCGTTAGAGTTTGAGGTTGGCGATCGTGTGTTTCTCAAGATTTCTCCTTTAAAGAGCGTGATGAGATTCAGATTTAAAGGCAAATTGGCTCCCAGATTCGTTGGTCCCTTTGAGATTATCGAGAGGATTGGACAATTGGCTTATAGACTGAGGCTGCCCGAGGAGTTAGCCGTGATGCATGACGTGTTTCATGTGTCAATGTTGAGAAAGTATGAGCCGGATCCGTCTCATGTTTTGAGAACTGACGAAGTTGAGCTGGATTCTGCCTTAAGTTATGTCGAATATTCGGTTCAGATCTTGGATAGGAAGGAGAAGCAGCTGAGAAACAAGATAATTCTGTTGGTGATGGTCCAATGGAGCAAGCATGGCCGAGAAGAAGCGACCTGGGAGGTTGAGGAAAAGATGCGGCAGGATTGGCCTCATCTGTTTGAGCACTGATCGTGCAACATTTCCAGGTAAATTTCTGGTTTTAGCTTCGAGTTTGAGTAGCTGCTGGTGTTGATTTTAATGATTGATTGTTTTCTTCCCTGAGCTTACCTTTGATTTCGAGGACGAAATCCCTTAAGGTGGGGAGAATGTGAGGATTCAGATATAGATTAGTGGTTAACTTTTTTGTTTGGGTTTAGCCACGTGAATTTTGAAGATATAGAGTTGTCGAATTCCTCCAAGTATTGAATCAACCGTACTGTAGCCAATGACTGGTAGGATTTGGAATTTGATGGTTACTGTAGCTTGCAGCTGGTGGAAATGGAAAATCAGTCGTTGCGCTTGTGTTGTGTCTGGCAGTCGTTGCGCTCGTGAGAGAATGACCAGTCGATGAATTGAAGAACCAGTCGCGGGAGGAATTGTGTTGCGACTGGGTGAACAGCTGCTGGTAGCGATACTCGCGTGAGTAACAGCGTCGTTTGATTTAGTTAAACTCCGCGTTTTGAATATTGCGACTGGGTGACCAGCTGTGGAATTGAGGAAACAGTCGAGGGAGCAACGCGACGTCGTCTGGTTAAGTTGAAACACTGCGTTTCGAGGATTGCGTCTGGTACCAGTTGTGAGGAATCTACCAGATTTTGGTTTAGCTTGCGTCTCGGTTATTTAGCGCCTTGCGACTGGATTGTTGCGACTGGATAGTTGCGACTGGATTGTTGCGTCTGGTTTGTTGTAGGAAGCATGAGTGCCAGTCGTAAGATTCCTACGGTTCAAGACGACTGGATTGGTGAGCAGCAGTCGAGAGATTTGAGAGGTTTATATTTAGAGGTGTTGATCGACACTTAGAATAATTGAGAGCCAGATATTTCTTATCTCTATTTCCAAACCCTCGAAATAGCTACTGTTCACCGTCACTTTCAATCGCCATTTCCCGTCGATTCCAGCCTCTGTTTTTGACGATTTGAGTGGCGCTGGACTCCTTGGGACTTGCTCTTCCCATTGATACTAGTTTGGAAGCTAGGAGCAACGAGTTGAGAAATCCCGAAGGCCCTGCGTGTACGTGATTTGCTGGTGCAGTGAGCAGATTTGATCTTCGGTTTTCTTGAGCTTTTGGGTGAGAATTTCTCGTAGATTTGAGTTTTGTTCTTGTAGTTAATGCCTACGTAGAAGTGTAGAACTTGCGTATAGCTTCTGGCCGTAGGATTAACGTGTATTTATAGCAGAATTGAGCTACGAATTTGAATACCTTGCACAGATTTGTTGCTGGAAATCTTCGGCTTTGTGATTTTGAAGCTAGGTGCAATCTGTTCGCAGGCTGTGAGATCTGCCGTGCCCTGTCGTGATTGTGAGGTAGAATTTTGAGGATTAGTGGTACGAATTGAGCAGCCCTTAGCAGCTTTGAGCTTGAACATGTCTATATTCGATGTTGTGAGATCTGTGGCTTCTCTGCTATGTGCCTACGTGAACCAGTTGCTGTTTTTGGTTGAGTATGCATACTGTTTTTACGTTTAGGCATTGTATGTATTGAGCATGGATATTGAATGGCATTCATGAATACATCTTGAGCCTGATTTACAGATTTGATTTGATAACCTGATTGGGTGCCACGTTGTGACTGGTCGACGGATTGGTCGTACCCGAAAAGTCCAACGCTATCGTCGGAGCGGTGACTACCGGATACGAGTGTCTACCGCCGAGCTGTGATGGGCTGACGGGCCCCGATGATCACGGACCGATGATTTCCCGGTTGATAGACCTTGGTATAGAGGCGACATGATATGATTTGCCGGTTGTTACACCGGTCTAGCTGACTGATTTCCTTTGACAGCCTCATGAATTCATAGCATTGATTTGTAGCATGTTGCATGTTTATCTGCTTTGATAGCTCTTCGTACTGAGGCTTGACCTCGTACTTGTTTCCTGCTTTTGTCTTGTTTGGGTCTGCGTTGCCCATTTGCAGGAGCTTCAGGTAACCAAGCTGGGCAGAGTGGAAGTTCAGCTGGTCGATCCCCGCGTCCCTGAGTCCCAATTTATATATATGATATGTATTGAGTCGGGGGATGCCCCGTGTTATCATGTATTGGGGATCTGTATTTGATTGATATTATGTTGTTACCTGTTGTGTATGAGTTTGAGTCAACTCATATTTTGAGTATTGAATATTTTGAATGTATGATTGAAGTTCAGGCCCATTGTATTTCGAAAAATTTTTAAGCCCTGATTTTAAGCTTCCGTGTTTATGCGCTTATTATGTGTTAATTGTTAGTAATTAGCACGGGGCCTGACACTCTGCACTGTGTCTGCTGTCTGCTGAACAATCTCAGGTCCCAACTCTGCTCTCTCTCCAATCTCATCCCAATGGATAGGTGACCTGCATTTCCTTCCATACAGAGCCTCGTATGGTGCCATGCCTATGGAATCCTGAAAGCTGTTATTGTATGCAAACTCTACTAACGACAGCTTGGATTCCCAACTTCATTGAAAATCAATAGCGCATGCTCTCAACAAATCCTCTAGTACCTGGTACACCCTCTCTGCCTGTCCATCTGTCTGAGGATGGAATGCATTGCTGAAAAGGAGCTTCGTTCCAAGAGAAGTATGAAGACTCCTCCAAAACGCTGATGTAAAGCGTGTATCCCGATAAAAAACAATTGAAACTGGGATACCATGCAGTCTGACAATCTCTCTGATGTATAGATCCGTGTACTGAGTCATAGTGAATGTGGTCTTCACCGGCAGAAAATGTGCCGACTTGGTGAGTCGGTCCACAATCACCCATATTGAGTTCGACCCTCTAACGGTCCTCGGAAGTCCCACAATAAAATCCATCAAAATGTTCTCCCACTTCCAATCAGGGATAGGGAGAGGTCTCGGAGCCCGAAGGGTCTCTGATGCTCCGCCTTAACCTGCTGGCACGTCAAACACTCGGACACAAAACGGCTGATGTCACGCTTCATACCTGGCCACCAATATAACTGCTGTAGGTCTCGATAAATCTTCGTACTCCCTGGGTGGACAGAGTACGATGATGCATGGGCCTCCGTCATAATCAACTCTCTCAGTGCATCATCCGAAGGGACCCATAATCGTCCCTTAATATCTCACAATCCCATCTCCCACTGAGTAGAGTCCACCTCCCTTCACCTCGTCCCTCAGTCTCCACTTCTGTAGCTGCTCATCACTGGTCTGGCTACTGCGGATGTGATCTAATAGGGTGGATTGTGGCGTCAAGGAACCCAATCTCGGTGCTCCACCAGCTGTATAAAACTCTAATCCCAAACTCTGAATCTCTCGCTGTAACGGCTCCGTAACAGTCAGATGTGCAATAACTGCTGTCTTCCTACTCAGAGCATCGGCTACCACATTAGCCTTCCCGGGGTGGTAGTTAATCTCGCAGTCGTAGTCCTTCACCAACTCTAGCCACCTCCTCTATCTCATGTTCAGCTCCTTCTGCGTGAAGAAGTATTTCAGGCTCTTATGGTCGGTGAAAATCTTGCACTTCTCCCCATACAGATAATGCCTCCAAATTTTTAGTGCAAAAACAACTGCTGCTAGCTCAAGATCGTGTGTCGGATAATTCCTCTTCTGCACCTTCAATTGTCTGGAAGCGTAGGCTATAACTCTGTCATTTTACATCAGTACAGTGCATAAGCCTAGCTTTGATGCGTCCGTGTAAATCACAAAATCTCCTTGCCCCGATGGCATAGATAATATAGGCACTGATGTGAGAGCTTGTTTCAAAGTATCAAAGCTCTGCTGGCACTCTGGACTCCAAATATATCTAGCATTCTTCTTCGTCAACGCAGTCAAGGGCACTTCAATAGATGAAAAGCCTTTGATGAACTTCCGGTAATACCCTGCCAAACCAAGGAAACTGCGGATCTCCGATGTATTCCGCGGTACATCCCACTATCTGGCTGTCTCAACCTTGGACGGATCCACCTCTACTCCACTGCTGGAAATGATGTGTCCAAGGAACGCCACTCTCTCTAGCCAGAACTCACACTTGCTGAATTTTGCATATAACTGGCGCTCCCTCAGGACTCCAAGTACTGTCCTCAGATGTCGACTATGCTCCTCCCTGCTCCGAGAATAGATAAGAATATCGTCAATGAATACGATGACGAACTGATCCAGATACAGCTGAAATACACGGTTCATGAGATCCATGAAGACCGTTGGTGCATTCGTCAACCCGAAGGGCATCACCAAGAACTCGTAGTGACCGTAACGAGTCCTGAAGGCCGTCTTATGCACATCTGCCTCCCCCACCTTCAACTGATGGTAGCCAGAGCGAAGGTTGTGCTATTCGTACAACCCGAAGGCATCACCAAGAACTCGTAGTGACCGTAACGAGTCCTGAAGGCCGTCTTATGCACATCTGCCTCCCCCACCTTCAACTGATGGTAGCCAGAGCGAAGGTCTATCTTAGAGAATATCGAAGCTCCCTGCAACTGATCAAATAGATCCTCCACTCTCTGCAGCGGGTACTTGTTCTTGACTGTTACCGAGTTCAGTTCATGGTAGTCGATACAGAGTCTCATGCTGCCATCCTTCTTCTTCACAAATAAGACTGGTGCACCCCATGGAGAGAAACTGGGGCGAATGAATCCCTTATCCAACAGTTCCTGAATTTTCTCCTTTAATTCCTTCATCTCAGTAGGTGCAAGACGATACGGTGCCTTAGAGATCGGCACTGTACCAGGCAACAACTCAATAGAAAACTCCACTTCCCGATTTGGCGGGATCCCAGAAACATCCTCGGGAATACGTTGGCATACTCCCTAACAATCTCCACACCAGAAATAGAAGGTCCATCCTGTGCCGTAGTCGCTGTAATGCTGGCTAAGAATGACAGGCAGCCGTTGCCAATGAGCTTCCTCGCCTGTAAGAATGAAATAAGACACGGCTTCCTCATGCTCCGTGCCGCCACGAAATCCAACGCTTCCTCTCCAGGAGGTCTAAGATGCACTACTCTGCACTGAAAATCAACAATCCCCTGATTCTCTGCCAGCTAGTCCATCCCGAGAATAATATCAAACTCTGGCATTGGGAACACAATCAGATTGGCGCGGAAGGTCCGGCCTTGCAGTATCAAATCTAAATCCCAGACGACACTAGCCGTAGACACCACGGAATCGTCACCAATAAACCTCCTGCAAGACTCTCCTGGGCAACATTCTCGTCACCAATAAACCTCCTGCAAGACTCTCCTGGGCAACATTCTTACGCCGCACAAACTCCTCAAAAATAAAAGAATGAGTCGCCCCTGAATCGAATAAGGCCCTGGTAGCTACCCCTAATACAACTACCCTACCTGCGGCATAAATAACACATGCAAAGGACACTAATCACACTATACAGGTTCACTCCTATTCAATAATATCACAGGTCTACTATCTAAATCCTCAAAATTCATAACGTAAGCACAAGGTTACCTGTGATAAGCGTAGTGTCTGGATCAGCCTCCTCTGCCTGCATCACGTAAACTCTCCCGATGGCAGGCTTCTTCAGTTGCGGGCACTCAAAAGACAAGTGGCCCGGCTGCTTGCACTTGAAGCAGACCGCAGCTCCCATCAAGCACTTCTCGGAATGCTGATTCCCACAAGTCGGGCATATGGGTTTGTCTGTCTGAGCCACAGGCCTCGGAGCCTGCTGTCCTTGGGGTCTTCCGGAAGTAGCGGGCTTTGCCGCTGGTCTCGAGGTCCCTAACAAGATCATCCATTAATATAATTGCAGAAACTGCTGCGGTTGATGAGGCTTTGCTTGGAAAGACCTCTTCCCTGTGCCTTAGCATGCAGATCCTTCAGCGTCTGCTCGGATTTAAAGGCTCTCTTCAGTGCAGCGGCATAGTCTACAGGGTTCGACATCAGCACATCCCTGCGAATAGCGGGGCTCAAACCATCCAAGAAATGCTGTAACTTCTCAGCGGGATCATCAGCAATGAGGGGCGAGAAATGGGAACCCCTGTCGAACTTCTTCACATACTCTGCTACAGACATGTCTCCCTGCCGGAGGTTCCTAAACTCCATCTTCAGCCTCGCCTGAACGTCCGACGTAAAGTACTTGTCATAGAAGATCTTCTTGAACTCCTCCCATGTCATAGAGTCCACATCCACTGTCTTTTCTGCCCCTTCCCACCAGAGGGCAACGTCATCCTTGAACTGAAAAATGGCGCAACTGACCCGGGCAGCATCCTCCGGTCGCATATACCTAAAGATCGTCTCTAAAGTCCTGACCCATCCCTCAGCCACGAATGGATCGGTGGTACCGATAAACTTCGGCGGCCCCATCTTGCGAAACTTCTCATATGGCATCTCAGTCCTGGCCGCCTGTACAGTCCCGGAATTTTGTTTTCAAAATCTGCGCAAGTCCCGCTAGAACCTGCTCGCTCGAGCTCAACGGTGGTGGTGGAGGTGGGGTAACTTGTCGTCGGAGGCATTTGGGGTTTGTAACGAATTTCACTACTTAATCTCAACATGCCTCAAGAAAACAATATATGCAAACATATAGCATCAAGACATAATCACATCAACATCTCAAAATAATAAAGTTAAACTGGAAGCAATTGGACAATTACATATAACAGTCAAACACTAAGACTTACAGACTTTGAGGCGAGACTCCTCGAGTTTCTTGCAGTCAGCTATAGGCACAACCCAAACCAGAACCATGCTTTGATACCAACTGTAACGTCCCTCACTTCTTCATGATAGCTAAAATTTGTCTAAGCCATAAAAATAATCCTCATGCATAAGGAAATATACTTTTCTCAAAACAAGTCGACAAATGCTAAAAATACTGAAAATGCTAAGCGGGAACAATAGGTCGCTGGGTAGGTGCCAAGTCTTACTGCAATCCGCTCAGGAATCCTGCCCCTCAATCTCGATCTCAGCCTCATCTGCACCATCCAAGCATAGTGAGTCTAACGACTCAACAAGTACAAAACTGAGATAACGAGTACTAAATAATACATGCTCATGCAATAAAATATTTCGACTTAAAATAGTTTCTTGACTTAAAAGGTATGCATTAAAAACAATTCCATGCTCAAAGTAAATAAAAATCTTTGCATAAATAAAAATGAATTTCTAAAACATTTTTCCTCGTGAATTCCGTTCCTCGACTGTGGTTCCTCAACCTCAAGTCGCTTGATCAAGCTAATAAACACTAGTACTAGGTTGGAAAGGCACTCCAGTACTCATCTGGAGTCCAGACCCGTCAGTTGGAAAGGCACTTCAGTACTTATCTGAAGTCCAGACCCGTCATTTTGATATGGCAAGCGGAACTTCTCTCGACCCCATATCCATCATAGAAAAACCACAATCAAGTACCATCATTCAAAAAAATCATTTTTCCTCATACTTGCCTCAAATAATTTTCTCAAAATCCTCAATAATTAAATAAATTCCATAACCTCAAAACATTCTGCCCATAAATACTTTAAAAGTAAGCATATGCACTTTAAATAGTCAAACATGCTAAAAATCATTTTCTAGGCCTTAAATTTTCATAAAATATTAAATAAATCTCATAAATGCTAAAAATGCTTAAAAACAGTTCATAATATCCTTAAAACATATGGTAAAGTCATTCATGAATTTTGGCAGCCCCTAGGACTCAATTTCCCAACTTTCTCGAAAATACCCCGAAAGGACCCACTCTGCGCGACAAAACCGTAAAAATCATATAAAATTCATTTCTTAACCAAATGATCTCAACCTTGGACCCACATAACCCTAACTCGATGGGCGAGCAGCTGGAACAAACGGAATTCAAAAAACATGTCTGAAGTGAATACTGTGATGCTCGCAACCCTACCGGTCGCGCACAGGAACAATTCTGGGAGAGGCTAGAGACACCACTTCGAACCAGCCCCTTATTTCGACTCCAGTACTCGACCAACCACTCAAACAGCCCATGGATGACCCTTAGACCTCTTCCTAACCCCTCTGGACCCGAACCTAGTCCATACAAGACTCTTCCTCCTTCCTCAAACCCTAGCCGTCATGCGAGCATGAACGGCGCACCCCAGAGGCCGACCAGCCATGCCTGGACCTCGCATGCCCACCCGAAGACCAAGGAAAACAAGGAAGAAGCCGTGACTCACCAATCACGCCTAGATCTCCTTTCCTCTCGACACCACCCTCTACCTCACGTCCAGATCTATTCTTGGCTGCAAAATACTTGAATGAATTACATTAAACAGCCTGTTAAGCATTATAAATGGGTTCATCCAATCAACATAACATCAATCATCACACACATATACATAGGCTTGAAAGGTGCATTCAAGGAAGCTTTGTACTTGCCTTTCTTTGTAAGAACTTATAACCAAGAGGTGATGTAGACTTTTAGGAAGACAAGGGGCACCACACCAAGCTAAGGGAGAATCTTTAAGCCACCACAAAAAAATGGAGAGGCAATGGTGTTGGCACACAATGGCGGATCCGGATCCCGCTTCCCGGGGGCGCAGCGGAAATTAAAATTATGCCCCGAGATGCGTTCAATACATTAAACAAATCCTATAAACATTCATAGGGCGTTCATAGAATCATTACCTTACTGGCGTCTAGGCGCCTGGCTCCAACCATAATTCACAGGGAAGTTCTGGCTCTTCACGGTAGGCGGCGGTAGATCCTCCAATCAGGTCTACGACCGGAAACATGATTCCTCCATCAGATTTCAGCACGGACGGAAACTCCTCGTCGCGATGATCGAAACAAGTCCGATCACGTAGATGGCGGCACACAGCGGCGGCACGGGGCGGCGCAAGGCGGCGGCCGGCGGCGTGAGGTTGAGGGAGAGGAGGGGCGGCCGAGTGTGAAGTGTGGAGGCTAGGGTTGTGAGTTAATTGTAATGATTGTAGCCCTAGACCAACTTAAGTAATTAAAGATGGTACATGGGCTTGAACCGGGCCATTGGACCTGGGGCGGGCCCAGTCCAATATATGAACATTCGGTTCATTTAAATCACTACGATTTCATCATAACTCCGTTAGACGATCAGATCGGACCGATCGACTCAGTTTCCAAAACTGAACATTATGAGGAGAAAAACAATTTTTCAGATTACCTAGTCCAAAATGACAGTTTTGCCCCTCAACAGTGGGAAATCGCAATTTGACCCCTGTTGACTTTTAGGAAGTCGCACTCCCTAAAATCCTCTTCCTATGCTCAACACATTGAGCTCAGTTTCCGTGCGGGAATCATGAATCCAGTACTTGTGTGACCCTCAATGGTTCAGGGATACAGCTAGCCGTGGGCCCACAACCATTGTGGCTCCGAAATCACAATTTCGGACTTGCCCAACGGACCATGGTAAAGCGCCTAGCAACATCGCCCCATGATCCCCTAGGTATCACTGATAGTGTCTGCAAGAACCAGTTGGTCGTGGTTAGCGTACAGTACGGTCCTTTCAACACATATATCCCGATCAAATCAACGATCATTGGTAAATCGAGAGTCGCTAGAGATACGATATCTATGCATACATCTTGGAGATCGAATAGTGACATCGCGAGTGTTACTAGGTAAACCCATTTACCTAAAACACATCTAGTACTCTGGCCAGAGATTTATACACTATTATCCCCTCAGATAGCATAAGATATCCACGCATGAGAGCGAGCGGTGAATCCTCGACAACGAAGCATCGACTCCTACATGCATCGGGACCTCACCCAATCCCGCCGCCTAATGACCCCAAGTGAGTCGGAAAACGAGTCAAAGTGAGATGCCTATCATGTAGAGTCTCAATGACGTTTCGAGTAGTGAGGACTAATCAGTACAACCAAGACCTCGGACTTATCCACTCGACAAATGGTAACCACTTGGAAAGTCCGAACGAGGGTAGTTCGATAGATCACCAGGTCACTATCCATCTGCATGCTCAGAACATCACGATGTTCCCTACCAATGAAACATGGTACTTCGCATCGCAGATGCTAGTCTCAAGCTCGGGCGGCCTTATCCTCATTTTGACGGCCCAATCGACTAGGAACTAATTCAGAATGCACAGTGACTATTAGATGTGTTTCATGATAGCCATCATATCCACTATCACATCTAACATACACTATAGTGCATTCTAGGTCTTTATCCAACACAATTGTTAACATTATATAACATAATGAAAATAAAGAACGCCATAAATAAATACGAATATCATATCTAAAGACTGTCATATACAAGAGTCTATAAAACCCACACGCCACAAGTTGGCTAGTTGGGCATCTACTCTAACAAATGGGAGAGGGAGAGGGGCGGCGTGATCTATGAATATGGGGAGAGGTGGCGTGCTCTATGGAGTGGGGGAGAGGGGGCGTGCACTAGGGTTGTGGAGGATGTAGGGTTTGTGTCACCTTGTATAAGGGAGTGGTAGATTAATGAGGGTAATTTAGGGATAATTAGGTAGATTAGTGCAAGAGTTGTGTTTTTAAGAAATGCTTAAAGTTGCTATTTAAATTGGTAAAAGTGCTACTCCTCCACACATAGAAGTTTTGAATGAAAGTTTGGTGGAAATAAACTCCCCTTCTAGCCTATGATTTTCGAAAATATGGGGTTAGGATAAGGTAAGAAGAGTTGATTTTAAATAATGATGCAAGTGTGTGTAAAACTTTTCATTTTAGTAGCAAAATTTTACTCATTTAAAAGAATAAAATTCTTAATCCCTCAATTTAATAAATTCTTTAAAACGGCGCCGAAATAAATTTTTCATTGAAAACCTCAATACCTCGGTGTCCCCGTCGTCTTCCTTCCAGCCTTGCATCATCTAAATACAAACTCTAAAGAACTCGAAATCCAAGACAAATAAATCGAAAGGAAATAATCATGCAAATAATTAAATAAAACGATAAGGCATGCGATTTAGGTAGCAAAATTCCTAGGCGTTACATGCTCTAAATTCCATTAGGGCACCTCTAAGCTCTACTATAGCCCCCCAGGTATCATCCTCTCTGCCTTGACCCGGTGACAATTCAGGAAACGAGCCACAATGTCAGCAACATTAATCTTCAAACCTGTAGTGACGCCCAAGCCCATGGAAATCAACGGATTGGAGTAATAGGAAAATCGAAAAGAATAAAAGGACTAAAGGCGAAAAGTTGTAAGCTGTATTCCCTTACAAAAGACTGAACGTAAACAGTTGGCGCCAAAAATGAACAGTAAAAACAGATTTTGTATATAAGAACTTCAGATTTCGATTACAAAAGTCGATATTACAACTAATGGAACTCTATATGAATTCTCTATTGTTGTAATGGATCTTAATACATATTTCAACAAAAGATCAAAAACAACAATAGCTCTGACTTCGCGGAAACGCAGGCCTTTGACAAACACACGCAATCCCCCAAATCTGGTTTAGCTCGCGCCACCCGCCTGCCCTTGAGCTGCCTCACCTGCATCAGGAAAACTAGTGAGCCTAGGGGCTCAACAAGTAAAACTGAGGATAACAAAATCACATAATGCAGGAATAACTAAAACATAATACATAATTTAAAGGAAGTCATCTAAACTTGAATCTTGCCACTGAAAATACAGATCAGAACATCAGATTTGAATAGCTTTAACTTTGACTCATGGTCTAGAGGCTCTCTGGTGGTCCTGGTGCATGTAGCATGTTAACTGAATCAGTAACTCTCTGTGAAGGGATTACAGTAATTATATAATCTTGGTCCCTTTGCTAAGGGATTACAGGCATACCATAATCTTAGTCCCTTCCTGATTGACAGGGTCCTCTATGCCATAAGTCCTTAAAACTGAAACTTTACTTACTTTACTTTAAAATAGCTAATATACTTTGCTTATTGATCAAAGATTGATCACTGAAAATTTGTTGATTCACTGCTATGAAACTCATTTTATCTTTAAAAACAACTTTACATTACTAAGTGTACAGCTGGGCTACGAGCTGAGGATAGCAGAAACCAGCTTGGAAGAACGCAAACAGCTTTGGCTACAGGAAGTAGATCGCAAGCGTAAAGAACAACTTTGGCTACATAAAACAGATCTTGGGTATGAAACAGATAACAAGTGTGAAGAACAGCTTTGGCTAACGAAAATAGCTTGCGAATAGGAAAACAGATTTGGTTCTACGATAAACAGCTTACGCGTAGTAAAACAGATTTGGTTCGAGGAAAACAGCTTACGCATATTCAAAATGTGATATAATCTTCGTAAGAAGAATTTCAGCTTTGGAAGGTCACTCAGCTTTGACAAACCCAATTAGTTTAGCAACGAATCACGCAGACCGACGAAGAACATAGGCCTGATCTGCTTAAAACGAAGGTGCTGCAACTAGCTCAGACAGTCCCTAAACAAACTAGCTCAGCTTATTCGATCAGAACATAATTCCGATCAAACCAGCACCGCCTATCTATTCAAAGTCGATGTCCATAACCTTTACAGCACACCAGAAAACAGAGATTCTTTTTGGCTTATCTTGTCTGGAAATCTGTACATCTCAGTATTTTAAAAACACAACTGCTTGCTAAAGGATACTCGGTGAGTTTTCGCAAAAACTAAAACATCAAAGCAGTGAATCCTTAGCTTAAACTTGAACATGAACTGGCTAAACTGAAACATGCAACAGGCAAGCATACAACAGAAAACAACGAAGCAATATATGTTTTCCAGATGCAGCAAGAATCAATTTTTACTTGCCTGAACTAAGAATCGCAACAGCAGATGCCTTGGATGGAAATATTCTCAAACACACTCGGCGAGCTCTAGTATATTTTGAGAGAAATGAAATATTTTATTGTAACAAAAATGAGCTCTTGAACTTACGTAGAAATCATATATGTGGGAGCATGATTGCAGTAGGTAGAAGTACAATTATTAGGCATGGTTAGCTCACCAAATCCTTGAAAATTTAATAAAAACTCCCTACTACTATTTTAATTTGTAAACTTGTTACCACATTTTTATAAAAACCCAAATCTTACATCAAAGCATTTTATTTAAAGAAAAGCTGCTCCAGCTCGGTATTGTGCTTGAGGCGAAATACTTCAAGAAGCCATCTGGACCGTGCTTCTAAGCTGGAAGAAAAATAAAGAATTCCGATTGGATTACTGGAACTAGCTCGAACTGAAATCTGAATGCTCAAATCTCAAAACAACCCTTACAATAAAAAAGGCTAGAAATTGTGGTCCTATGGATTTTGGGGCGCTACAACTCTACCCTCCTTACTGAAATTTCGTCCTCGAAATTTACTTATCAAACAGCTCTGGGTAGAGACTACGCATATCCTCTTCTGTCTCCCAAGTTTCTTCCCCCTAAGATTGGTTAGACCATGTCAAGATAAAATTTATAAGTTTTGGTGATAACAAAATAAGACTCAAAACTGATCATAAGTATTCGCAGCAGACAAAAGAAGGAAACATTTCAGATTCCATGACATCATTTCATTAAGTTGAATATTTCAGTTTCGAGAACTCTGAGTTAAGTTGTATTGAAATCTGAGTTGACTTTTCGGGTCATTTGAGTAATCGGTGTTATCAGTAATCGGTCTTTCAGAGTTGAGGGGATTCAGACTTGACTCAGAAGCGACAGTAAGAGATCTGATTTAGAGCAAAGTATATTCAGACTTCAGTTATTGAGTTGAAGATTTTAGATCCGAGTGATATATTCAGATTTCAGGTATAAGGTTGAAGCTTTCGAATCAGATTCCAGCATTTGGATCAGTTGAATAATCGGGTCTGTTAATTCAGATATCGGGTCAGGTTTTTAGAGTTGAAAGGATTCAGACATGATTCAGATGTCTCAGTAACAGATTCCGTTATATTGACTCAGGAGGCATTATTCAGAATTGAGAGTATAAACAGACTCTATTCAAGTTACTTCAGATATCAGCATTTCAGATATCGTTACAGAGCAAGCAGAGTACATCAGATTTGAGGTTATCAGAATTGTTTGATTCAGACTTAGAAACAGTGTACTTTCAGAAGTCGCTAACATCTCAGACATGACAGAGTAACGGCGATATTTCAGATATGATTAAGATACATAAAGAGAGTGACTTTCAGCTTTCTATATTGAGACAGATGTGAGCTTCGAATATCTTCAGATGTTATCAAGAGTTATTTGAGGAGAATCAATGGTCATGATTTAATCATATAAAAGCCTGGAATTAAGGAGACAGAATCAAAGCTATTTTGGGTAAAATTGCACAGTACGCAGAATACCTGATACGATGATTACCCGCTTTGGAATATAAGTCAATTTAACCCTGACAAGTGCAGTTTACCTTTTGCATGGTATTAATGGAGCATTAAATGCTATGCTACGATGAAGATATTCAAAGGAGCTTTTCTCTACTGGCTACATTTATTGTCCGTTGAAGACAAAGAGTATAAAAGGCTGAAGAATTCAAATGAAGAAGTCTTCTGCTCCTCTCCGCTATCAGTGATTCACAATGCTTATTCTTTGTCATCAAAAAGCTCTCAAATACTCACTGGAACCTTTCATTGCAGAAATTTTCTAAGTCCAGTATTACAACTCGAAGAACAGTCAAGTTCAGCCTTCATAGTTTTAACCTTCGAGTTATCTTCTGGTTTACATTTGTAACCAGTTCTTGTTGATAAAAGAACCAGAAGATCTACAGTACTAAATAGCATCGTGTTTCATTGTAACATTCATCTTTGAGTCTGTAACAAACTTACAGTGTGAAGCAGTTCGAAAGAGTTACATTGACTGTATTCAGCAGTTGTATCTGCTTATAGTTGAAGTTGCTAGGAGTTCATCTTGAGCGAGGCTCGGTGACTGGGTGTAGACAGAAGCTGTGTACATCAAATTCTTCTAGTGGAACTGATGAATCTATGTTTTGAATTACACAAAACCTGTTATTGTGTTTCTAACATTCCTACGTAGTGTGCAGAAGTAATAGTAAAAATCTGGAGAAGATCGAAAGCGAAGTGAAGAAGAGAAATCTGATGAAGAGTCTGGCAGATGTAAGTGGAAAAAAGATAATGAACAGTAGACATCTGGAAGATGCGGTATGAAGAGAAGTAGAGATCTTATGAAGAGAAGGAAGAGATCCGATGTTGAAATCTCGAAGAGATCTGAAGAAGCTGAAGTAAAGAATGAAGTCTTGAAAAGACTGTGAGGAGAATTCTGATTCGAAATGAAAAGGAGAAATCTGGAACGTTAAATAAGAGAAGTCTGGCAGAATCTGATGAAGTAATCTGGAGAGATCTGTTGAAGTCTGGCAGACGTATGAAGAGAAGTTTCGATATGAACAGTAGAAGTCTGAACGTGAAGAGCAGAGAATTCTGGAACGACAAAGAAGAAAGAGAGGAATCTGGATCAATGACAGCAGAAGATTAATTCAGCAGTAGATAAGATGCAAAAAGAAGATCGATTCAGACGTTGGACATAAAGTTGCGAAGAGAAGAAGCGAAACAAATGTCGAAGAAAAGTTAAATCAGACGTAGCGCTAAGAAGAAAATAAACCAGATGTAGCGCAAAGACAAAGATGAAACAGACGTTGTGCGAAGACATAAATAAATCAGCTGTTGTAAGTTATTGAATTAGACGTTGCGCGAAGAAAAGATAAATCAGACGTTGCGATGAAACAGCTGGTGCGCAAAGACGTAAACAACTCAGGAGTTGAATCAGCTGTTGAAGAAGACGAATCAGCTGTAAGAATGAAGATGTTATCAGATGTTGATGAGTTGAAGAATAGAGCAGAAGTTGTTAAACAGTTGACGAATCAGTTGAAGAGAAGAGAAGCTGTTATCAGTTGACGAAACAGCGAACGATATCAGTAGTTGTGAAGCGAAGATAATATCAGATGTTGAGCAGATGTCGATCAGACGTTGCGAAGAGAAGATGGAATCAGACGTCGTTCAAATGAGAAGACAAGCCATCAGCTGATATCAGGCGTTGATTAAATGTGAAGAGAAGACAACAGCTGATGAGCAATATGTAATACAAAGAAAGACAACAGCTGAGCAAACAGCTGTTGAATCAGACGTGATAAAACAAACTTTCAGGCGAAGCAATTGACGAAGTCTTTCATCAATTGCTGTGCCTTCAGCTGTTGAGTACATCAACCGATTAAAAGGGAAAGAATCAGTGGCTGAAATTAAGTCGTACAAATGCCTTAAATCAAGGGGACAAGACCAGTACTATTTTGGGGAAATAGTACAATATACAGAGAATGATTCATGATGTTTACACATATTTGGGAAGATGACAAATTAGCCTTGACAAGCGCAGAAGAGAATTGATTCTACTGTCTAAAGGCTATATCTTTGGGGGAAGCTATTTAAACAACTAGAATTGAAGAAGAGGATCGATCGAAACACACACTTGCAGAAACAAAAACAGAGGGAAGAAAAATAGAAGAACGAATCAGTCGACCACCATTATAAAGGAGCTTACAACGAGCGTCTACTGCTGAGTTCTAATCAGCTCTTTAGGAGCATTTCCCAGTTTTGTGAGATATTATTATTATTACGAGAGTTGTTCTTACACTGGATATTCACACACAGAGATTCATTCACATTCTTGAGAGTTGAGCAAAATTGTATAGTGAATGAATCTCAAAACCAAAACAAAAATCAGATCCCGTCCAAACACAAAGACGTTAAACTCTGTGTCTATAGCCTTTCTCACATAGGCGTAAAACAAGTGATTGAGTGGAGTTTTAGGAGTTCAAATTTGGGCAGTGGGTAAGTCCCAAATTTGATTGGGTCTGTAGATCAAATTCTTCTAGTGGAACCTTCCGAGGCGGAAGAAGGGGAGATGTAGGATATTTATATCCAAACTTCCATAAAAAAACAACAGCGTAAATTTCTTTATGATTTACTGTACTTCCGCATATGTATTTAATGTTATCACGCATACACTATCAGTTGGCACACACACGCTCAGTCGCACGTTCGAACAGATTTCTGTCTAACAGAAATCTGTTTGCATCGTGTTTTATTAAATCTGCGTTGGTTTTAAAATTAGGATTCAGTTCTGGTGTTTTCCGCATGTTTTTATTTCATACCAGATCTATCTCTGGTGCTCTGTTTTATGTTCAAGAACCTGAGGTATTGCACCTCTTTATAGCAGCGCAAAATTTTTATTTTCTTTATTTTATTGGATCAAATCTCACGGCCTTTGTTTGGGAGAGGAATATTATTTGAACTTCGGTTGATCTTTTGTCGAGCTGACACGGAATGCGCGAGTTCCGTGTGAATGCCAAGATCCTATTTTGGTTGGGTTGTTTTCAGCACATGTGACAAAATAGGAGAAATGAAAGAGATCTGATGGTTCGATTATTATTTTTTTATCCAAGTCTAAATAATTTAAGCAAACTCAGTAGCACATGTTATTATTTGAAACAAAGTTTATTTAAGTGCTCTGATGTGTTTTCAAATTTCTGTTTATGCGGAATTCGTATCTATGCTACAAATGATTTTAAGGTTTTAAAATGTTTTCGAGCTGAATGTATAAAGATAGGGAGAGTAATTATCTTCGAATTACAGAGTATTTTCCGAAAGAAAATGCGGCAATATTTCTTCTGACGAGCTGACACAGATCTCACAAATTTGTGTGTATGCCAAGATTTTCAGATGCGGTTATGGGGCCACGTCTGGAATGAAATGGAAGAAAATATGCTATTCGTTTATTATTCATCTTTCATCTGCATATATAAGCTTAACAGTAGCATACGATCAGCTTTTTCAAAATCATAGCATATTGTTGCATTTGGTCTTTCCCCAAAAATCTGTTTTGTTTTGAAAATCTGAAAAATTTCTGCTGTCACATTTTTTTTGTTGTGGTAGTGTAGGGAGAGCTTTGTGTTGAATATAACAGGAAGACCAGATTTTTACCCTTTTTGATTCCCACAAAAAGGGAGAGAATTGTTAGATCATGCATTTGTTATTTGAGGTTGTGTGTAAATCAAAAAGGGAGAGATTGATGGATCTATGTTTTGAATTACACAAAACCTGTTATTGTGTTTCTAATATTCTTACGTAGTGTGCAGAAGTAACAGTAAAACTCTGGAGAAGATCGAAAGCGAAGTAAAGAAGAGAATTCTGATGAAGAGCTGGCAGATGTAAGTGGAAAAAAGATAATGAACAGTAGACATCTGGAAGATGCGGTATGAAGAGAAGTAGATATCTTATGAAGAGAAGGAAGAGATCCGATGTTGAAATCTCGAAGAGATCTGAAGAAGCTGAAGTAAAGAATGAAGTCTTGAAAAGACTGTGAGGAGAATTCTGATCAGTAATAAGAGAAGTCTGATTCGAAATGAAAAGGAGAAATCTGGAACGTTAAATAAGAGATGTCTGGCAGAATCTGATGAAGTAATCTGGAGAGATCTGTTGAAGTCTGGCAGACGTATGAAGAGAAGTTTCGATATGAACAGTAGAAGTCTGTACGTGAAGAGCAGAGAATTCTGGAACGACAAAGAAGAAAGAGAGGAATCTGGATCAGTGCTAGCAGAATATTAATTCAGCAGTAGATAAGATGCAAACAGAATATCGATTCAGACGTTCTATTCAGACGTTGTACATAAAGTTGCGAAGAGAAGAAGCGAAACAAATGTCGAAGAAAAGTTAAATCAGACGTAGTGCTAAGGAGAAAATAAACCAGATGTAGCGCAAAGACAAAGATGAAACAGACGTTGTGCGAAGACATAAATAAATCAGCTGTTGCAAGTTATTGAATTAGACGTTGCACGAAGAAAAGATTAATCAGACGTTGCGATGAAACAGCTGGTGCGCAAAGACGTAAATAGCTCAGGAGTTGAATCAGCTGTTGAAGAAGACGAATCAGATGTAAGAATGAAGATGTTATCAGATGTTGATGAGTTGAAGAATAGAGCAGAAGCTGTTAAACAGTTGACGAATCAGTTAAAGAGAAGAGAAGCTGTTATCAGTTGACGAAACAGCGAACGATATCAGTAGTTGTGAAGCGAAGATAATATCAGATGTTGAGCAGATGTCAATCAGACGTTGCGAAGAGAAGATGGAAATAGACGTCGTTCAAATGAGAAGACAAGCCATCAGCTGATATCAGGCGTTGATTAAATGTGAAGAGAAGACAACAGCTGATGAGCAATATGTAATACAAAGAAAGACAACAGCTAAGCAAACAACTGTTGAATCAGACGTGATAAAACAAACTTTCAGGCGAAGCAATTGACGAAGTCTTTTGTCAATTGCTGAGCCTTCAGCTGTTGAGTACATCAACTGATTAAAAGGGAAAGAATCAGTGGCTGAAATTAAGTCGTACAAATGCCTTAAATCAAGGGGACAAGACCAGTACTATTTCGGGGAAATAGTATAATATACAGAGAATGATTCACGGTGTTTACACATATTTGGGAAGACGACAAATTAGCCTTGACAAGCGCATAAGAGAATTGATTCTACTGTCTAACGGCTATATCTTTGGGGGAAGCTATTTAAACAACTAGAATTGAAGAAGAGGATCGATCGAAACACACACTTGCAGACACAAAAACAGAGGGAAGAAAAATAGAAGAACGAAGCAGTCGACCACGATTAGAAAGGAGCTTACAACGAGCGTCGACTGCTGAGTTCTAATCAGCTCTTTAGGAGAATTTCCCAGTTGTGTGAGATATTATTATTTTTACGAGAGTTGTTCTTACACTGTATATCTCACACACAGAGATTCATTCATTCTTGAGAGTTGAGCAAAATTGTATAGTGAATGAATCTGAAACCCAAAACAAAAATCAGATCCCGTCCAAACACGAAGTTGTTAAACTCTGTGTCTATAGCCTTTCTCACATAGGCGTAAAACAAGTGATTGAGTGGAGTTTGAGGAGTTCAAATTTGGGCAGTGGGTAAGTCCCAAATTTGATTGGGTCTGTAGATCAAATTCTTCTAGTGGAACCTTCCGAGGCGGAAGAAGGGGAGACGTAGGATATTTATATCCGAACTTCCATAAACAGCAGCGTAAATTTCTTTATGATTTACTGTACTTCCGCATATGTATTTAATGTTTAGCACACATACACTATCAGTTGGCACACACACACGCTCAGTCGCACATTCGAACAGATTTCTGTCTAACAGAAATCTGTTTGCATCGTGTTTTATTAAATCTGCGTTGGTTTTAAAATTAGGATTCAGTTCTGGTGTTTTCCGCATGTTTTTATTTCATACCATATCTGTCTCCGATGCTCTGTTTTATGTTCAAGAACCCGCGGTATTGCACCTCTTTATAGGAGCGCAAAATTTTTATTTTCTTTATTTTATTGGATCAGATCGCACGGCCTTTGTTTTATTTAGTATTGCATCTCGAGATCTGATCCTTCGGTCCTAACAGGAACCTTCCTGCAAAGGAATAAGGGGAGATGTAGGATTTTCAGATCCGAACTTCCATAAACAAACTCTGAACCTTGCACTTTTTCTTTATTGCATTGCATTTACATTTATACTGTTCACTGGTTGATCGACTTATTTCCGCACTTGTTAGTCGAGAAATCAGATTTCAAACTGAGATACCTCGGATCTGATAACACAGATTTTAGGACCGACAGTTTAACACATATAATTTAAAACAGAACGATACTCAAAATAAGTTCCCAGTTTACAAACCAACAAAATCAAGTATAGCATCAATACAAATAAATGTATCAGACTCCACAACAAAATACAACAACAAAGCACAGGGCATCTCCCCGGCTACTAGACTGATACATACGTATATGCTATACGCTACTGGGACACTCAACCACCTCCTGGGGCACCGCTAGCCGGGTTACCTCCTCTACCAGCTGTATGACCTGGACAACACAACAGGCAACAAACAAACCAAGCCCCAGAGGGAGATGGGGTCAAACCCCAGTACGGAGAGCAAATAAACAGCAAAGATACAGCATAAATAAAATGCAGATGCTATGCATGAGACACCGGATAACAACAGGAGGCTACGACCAACAAGGGAGCCAAAGAACTCAAGGCATAGCTCAATCAATTCTGCAACGGATAGGTGGCCACTGTGAGTGTAGGACATATGGGAGTTACCCACTCACCCCTACTCGCTCACCAATACCAGGTGCATCAATCACTCCACCTGCTGTTGCCTAACCTATGAACTGTGGTAGTTAGCCACTCGACGCATAGGGGCTAACACATCCCAGAAAGGAGATGAGAGTGCGGTATTGCCGCTCGCCCTCGCAACCTGGTAAGAAACAACAGCAATACAACAAGGCACAACTGCCGAAGTACAAGGCAAGATATAACATATTTAAGGAAGACTTGGTCTTCGATTTCGAGCACCAGGTTCCATACTTAGCAGATATTTCTCTCGACTTCGTTCTCTGTTTTTGCAACCCTTGGCACTGTTCACCGTTAGCTTTCCGGTGACTTTCCCGTCGTTTTCGGCCACCGTTTTTCACGTTTGAGGTAGCGTTGGACTCCTCTTGGAAAGCTCTTTCATCTTATACCAGTTTCAGAGGCTAGTGTTCGCTAGGGAGAGATCGCGAAGCTACTGCTCTCGGTCGTGAGTTGTGTGTGCAGGTAGCTTTCGAGTTTAGTTGTTGAGATCTCGTTTCCTAGCTGTGATTTAGCTCCCTGTTAAGTTGTATTAGGGTGGTGTTTGCTGGTTGAGCTTTGGACTCCCAGCCGTGAGCTTTTGTGTGTTGGCCGTGAGTTTTGAGTTGATGAGTTCCCTGTATCTTGCGTATGTTTTACAGGTTGGAGTCAGTATTCTCAGGCTTTGTATTTGGTAAATTATTGCTCAGTGTTAAGGTACGGATTCGAGCTTGTTACAGCGTGAGTGGCATGAGTAAATGCAGTGATGATTGTTTGTTGTTTACGTGTATGGCTGTCAGTGTTTACTGCTTGTTGTTATATGCATACACACATTCGCATCACTTGCATTTCATATCTCAGTTATATCTTGCCTTGTACTTCGGCAGTTGTGCCTTGTTTTATTGCTTTTGTTTCTTACCAGGTTGCGAGGGCGAGCGGCAATACCGCACTCTCATCTCCATGCTGGGATGTGTTAGCCCCTATGCACCGAGTGGCTAACTACCACAATTCATAGGTTGGGCAACAACAAGTGGAGTGATTGATGCACCTGGTATTGGTGAGCGAGTAGGGGTGAGTGGGTAACTCCCATATGTCCTACACTCACAGTGGCCACCTATCCGTTGCAGAATTGATTGAGCTATGCCTTGAGTTCTTTGGCTCCCTTGTTGGTCGTAGCCTCCTGTTGTTATCCGATGTCTCATGCATAGCATCTGCATTTTATTTATGCTGTATCTTTGCTGTTTATTTGCTCTCCGTACTGGGGTTTTGACCCCATTGTTGGGATCCGGATCCTCCCCCCGGCCAGGCAGCGGAAGAACAATAAACATAGAACCGGGAGGCGATCAATACGAAAAACATATCTACATTCTACGACATTCATAGGATGTTTAGCGAGTTACCTCTCTGGCACTTGTGCCTGGCTCCAACCGTGATTACAATAATCCGGCTCTTCTCGGTAGATTGCGGTAGATTATCGCCAATCCGATCCACGACCAGATCCGAGACTCCTTCGTCAGGCTGCACTAGAAGCCCTGACGAGATCGGCATGAACGAATACACCTCGAAAAACTAGGCCGGAACGTTTTCCGGCGAAGTTGGCGGCGGCGGCGGGCGGCGGCGGGAGGCGCACGGCGGCGGCGTGAGAGGAGAAGGGAGGCGGCGGGTTTTTGATGTGTAGGGTTAGGGTTTTCAACAATATGTCAAGTGTAATTATGAAGTCTAATAAGTCTAATTAAATAGACTTAACAATGGACTTGGACCGGCCCATCGGGCCCGGGTCCAAATGACGATATCCATTGCTGCGACTTCATCGTAACTCCGATCGCCGATCAGATCGGACCGATCGACTCAGTTTCCAAAACTTAATGTTATGATATGAAAAACAATTTTTCAGATCATCTAACCCTAAATTGCAAAATGACCGTTTTGCCCCTCAACAGAGTCAAATCCCGGTTTGACCCCTGTTGACTTTTAGGAAGTCGCACTTCCCGAAATCCTCTTCTCGTGCTCAACACATTGAGCTGAGTATCCGTGCGGGAATCTCAAATC